>JABEEM010001073.1:0-30676 GCA_013363185.1 Fusarium secorum
CCTGACTTCGCAATCTTTGACCGGGCAAAAAAAGTCTGTCAATCTCATTCTTCATTCTTCATGCCACGACCCTTTTGTCTCTCCCTTTGATTTTTTGCCTCGCGACGCCCAGACTATCACCATCAGCGAATACTCCCTGACAAATCGATTTTTTTTCATTTTAACGAATGCGATAACATCACGATTCGACTTATTTTGGTCACTCAAACGGTATCGCTACGAGCTGGGGTCGGCGCTGCACTCTGCCGCCTCTCGCCCAGGGTTCAACCTCCATCATGACTCCTCCAACTGCGAATCTGAACCTTGACGTTGAGGCGATCTCGGGCATTTGCGGGTATGTCTCTGATTCTGTCATTCTTTAAAGACATTGCATACTAATTTCTCGAAAGTTCTATTTCTATTGCCTGCTGGGGTATGTCGCTATGACTGGTCTCACTCAGCCTTGGAACAACACTAATCGCAAATAGTTGTCGTGTTCTCTCCTCAAATCATTCAAAACTTCCAGCGCAGCAGTGCCGATGCCCTCTCGATCCAATTCATCATCGTCTGGCTTCTCGGCGATGTTTTCAACATTCTGGGTGCCGTCCTTCAAGGCGTTCTGCCGACCATGGTACGCTTCACGCTCAGCCTTGATCAATCCGTTTAAGGACCGAAAACTAAAACAATTACTTCTATAGATCATCCTCGCTATCTATTACACGATCGCTGATATCGTCCTCCTGGGCCAGTGCTTCTACTATCGTGGTTTCACATGGCGCGATGCCCCAACCCCTGCTGCGAAGCCGAACACCCCGGCCCCTGGTGAACCCAACGAGCGCACTGGTCTGATCGCTCACCATCGTCATGAGGAGCGCCGCGGCTCAGACTGGTCTGGCCTATCACCGGCTGTTCCTCACATCGCCGAAGATGCTACACCTCAAACCCCTACTATCCTTCAGACTGTGGTTTGGAACACCATCATCGTCTTGATGGTCATCGCAGCTGGTGTCGTTGGCTGGTTCCTGGGTCAGAAGGCTTCTACTGGCGACAAGCATGGCGATAATAATGCTGGAGGTGAGGATAGCCTTCACTTCAGTCTTTCGGGTCAGATCTTTGGATATCTCTGCACCGTCGCATACATCGCTTCTCGTCTTCCTCAGCTTATCCTAAACTGGAGGCGCAAGACGACCGACGGACTGAGCATGCTCTTCTTCCTTTTTGCATGTCTCGGAAACATCACTTATGTCTTGTCCATCTTCGCCTACGAACCTAAGTGCAAGCACGATGAATGCCGACCCGGCGAGGCTCGTCATATTTACGGCAAATACATCCTCGTCAACCTGAGTTGGCTCGCTGGCAGTCTCGTTACTCTCTTCCTCGACTTGGGTGTGTTTGCTCAGTACTTCATGTACAGCAAGCCAGAGAGCACTGCTACGCCTACTCGCCGACGAATCAGCGACGACGTCACTGATGAAGATGAGTACGAAGATGACGAGAGTCTCAATGAGGACAACTGGGACCAGCGTCCACTACTCCAGAGGGGCGACTCTGTCTATCACCCATGATCTAAATTTTATCTTTTGAAGGGCTCGCGCCTGAGATGACAGTTTTTTGTTTTGCTTTTTATTTTCATCTGTTCTCATATCTCCCCTGACTGGTTGGGGCACATATAGGATCGAACAATGGCAGGCGTTTACTGTTTGATGAGAGAAAAAAGGAAAAGGAAAAGGAAAAGGAATCACAAATAAAAATTAGCTTCAGGATTGGGTTGCTATCATGATGGAGTTGGGAACATACGATGTTTATTCAGATCTTAGATCGACTCACCTCTCAGGGGTTAAGTTTACTCAACACACGAAGATATAAGTCTATTCTGCATTCATAAAGCCGCCAGTATCTCAACACAACCAAGGTCCTTCTCCTAATTGAGATCGAGGGCGAAGAGAATACCGGCGAGTAGCAATCAAAAGTCGAAAACATTATTATCATCAAACTTGGAGATTACTTCACTCACTGGCATATTAGGCTCTCAGCATTAGTGGGTCCTTGAGTAACACAGAGTATCATTTTATTGCTATGAGCCCTACGGATCATTGTTGTCAGTAGTAAGCTGCTACTCCTTTAGAATGTAAGGTTGTCTTAGAGGATCAAAATTGTCGAGGTCTCGGACTACCCTGTAGACGTGTATAAATATGTTTCTAGAATCATTAATGCCTTACACAACCCATAATTTTCCTCAAAATTTGGCTCGGTCAGAAGAATCACTGATGGCTTTCGGTTTTGTCATAGCGCGAGGCTCGCTTATTGGTTGGACGGAGACTGATTATGTGTTGGTTCATAGAGTTTAGTCGGTGAAGTTGGGTTTCCGTGGTGTTTATCTTCATGTACAACCTCAACATCGATCACACGCCTCCGGTTTCGGCGACGTATAGTTATATATTCAGAATAATAAGGAACAAATGAGTTGGGATGCTTTGGTAATTCGATTTTTGGCGCATAACAGGTCTCTTCAAGCAAGCAAGGGGAGGCAAGATGTTGTCAATTGTACAGGTGAAGTCTCAGTCCTGCTGTTCGACAGCATCATCATTGGTATTACCTAGTTTTGCATTTGTCCATTTGCAGTGGATTGCTTGACCTTCCCGGTTGACCATTGAGAAGGGATCTCATGTGAGAAGCCGAGATTTGCTTTGGCGTCTACTGGGTATATCGGTGATACTAAACCGAAGAGTTGATAGACAACTCTGAAGCCCACGATACAGCCAAACAAAAGGTTTTCGACCCGCCAAAAGAGTCCATTTGAAGCCCCACCCTCTGAAATTTTATGTAACCCTCTCGGACAAAAATCCCTGCAGTGTGAGCAGTGGCACGCACCGATACTTCGGCCACGTTGGTGTTAGCGTGATCACTCAAGAGTTGGAGGTATAAATATCCTCCCCTCCCCATATCTATTAGGATTTTTCTTCCTTCCTTTATTATCAGTAGAGTGAAACTTCACCGTCATGTGAATTTTTACTTAATGGCGGCTCCGCGAAAGCGGCTTGCTGAGAGTCAGATTTGTCGATATCTGGTTTTCCGTTCCCGGCCTCCTATAGCAACGTGATCGCTCTTCCTAATCAGCCATGGACGTCTTCAGAGGTCCTTGACTGTGGGGTGATCTCGACATACCATCGAATTCCTAAATCTTCAATATCGTAGGCTCGTAGACTGCGCGTACACGTGTGGCATGCTCTACTCGAGCTGGCCTCAATATGAAGCTGGATCGCTCTTGTATCCGCGCCGAAAGTCTTAGTGCAGTCAGAGAGAAACACCATAATCGTCAGTCTCTGCTGATTCTCACGGCTGCAGAATTTGTTGTCTGGAGATACTCCGAAAGTGGCTGGGCAACCAAAAGTTTGCTGCAAACCTTTCGGTGGCTACGAATAGGCAAATTTGTAGTTCAACTCGACACACCACACGATTTCTCATGATACAGACTAAACTGTATATCTAAAGAGTCATTGCATGCAAACTCTGCGCATGGCGTTGCCATTTACTCGTACCAAATTTGCATCTACCAGATTTGCGAGTCTAGCAAGTCGTCGTATCGTTTCAGATTACGTTGCAGTGCGTCACGAATGCGCACAGATCTATAGACAGATGTCGATAGAAGCATTGACAGAGAATACCCTCGTCCATAAACATCACCAAACATATTACCTTGCTGTAATGTCTCCCCGTCGTCAGTAACCTTCGGGGGTCCAAGGCCGTGATAGCACGTGACAGACAGAATCTGGAGGAATCTTGATGGGCGAACGGGCAGAAGTGGAGCCCAAAAAAATCTAAACCGGAGGAAGCCTTTAGATTTGCCCGAGATTCGGACAAGACTCTCATTGACGTGCGACTTTTGTCAAGGCCGATTAATCCACCCAAATCTACATCTCGCCCACCCTCTCCTCGTCTAACTACTCGGTCATCATCGCCCATAATGTCTTCTCTCTGGAACGCTTTCACCAGCGGCAATAAGCCCGTCCACCCGCAGCAACAGTCGCAGTCTCAGTCGCACCAACAACCCACGACACAAGAACCCGCGCATTACGCCTACGACCCCACGGAAGGTCAGGGCGTCGAGTCTTTTCTTCAGAGCTCTGCCTTTGCCGACCCCTCGCAATTACATCCCCTCGCCGGCCTCAACAGAGATACGCTTGAATACATTTCCCTCGAGGATTCAGCCCTGTCCGAGTTGCCTGGTGGCCAATCAGTCCTGCCCTCGCGAGGCTTCACAGACGACTTGTGTTATGGTACCGGAATCACATATCTTGCTGGTCTGGGAATCGGAGGTGCTTGGGGTCTGCAGGAGGGTCTCCGAAGGTCGGCTGGTCAGCCTCCCAAGCTGCGGTTGAACGCTGTTCTTAACTCGGTTACTCGACGAGGACCTTTCCTCGGCAACTCGCTGGGTGTTGTCGCTATTATCTACAACTGCATCAACTCATTGATTGGATCTGTCCGCGGAAAGCACGATGCCGGAAACACTGTCCTCGCTGGTGCGTTGAGTGGTATGCTCTTTAAGAGCACCCGTGGACTTCGACCCATGGCCATCTCTGGTGGTATTGTGGCTTCTGTCGCTGGTGCTTGGGCTGTAAGTGCTACTCTATGTATTATGCCCTGTTCAGCTGCTAACTACTTTCCAGATTGTCCGACGATCTTTCTTCCCTATCCCAGAGCCCGTTCCTGCGGTTTCTGACGAGCTTACTCTGTAATACCATTATGATACACCTATTCACCGTTGTTGTCAATTGATCGACTCGTTATAATCGTGCCTCAGTGGGCGCGCGGCACCGACGAAGAAAATGAACGAAGAGAGGCGAGACGAGCTGGAGGATGAAGTACGGGAAGAGAAGGGATCCCCCGTTGTATATGATATGGGCGAGACTAGGAGTTTGGTAGCATATGGATTGTAACGGACATCTCTCCTCCCATGGGCAAGTGTACATTACATGAGGTTCGGTCAGCGAGCATTAGACGATTGTGATAGGGGCTGGGCGTCTGGTCATTAATGATTAAAATGTTTGAATAGTACTGTAAGTTAAGTTAAATGCAGTTAGCCATTGGGTTTTCATGGCAGCCTGTGCTTTGGTTCATGGAAGCAGTACCTCCTGACAGTGCCAGCACTGGCCGAGATCGGTTGCCTAAGATTATACACGAGGAAGAGGCGTCTACCACTTCACCATTTATTTACCACAAACACACATTCACAGCAAAAGATTCTATCGCACCCTCGACTTTTCATCTTCATCTGCATCACATAAGCTGAGATGGTTTGACCTTTCCCACGACACATCACTCAACATGGAATCACACGATTTTGGCAACGGGCAAGAGGCATTCCATAACTATCTAGATGCTGTCGAAGAGCATACTCGTCCACCTCCAGCGCTGGCCGACGACCCCTTCAGTGCTACTGACAACCACCAGGACGACACAAATGCAGCATCATCAAGCAAGGCACCCAAGCAGCCCCGGAAAGCACGAACTCCCAAACAAGGTATCGCGGATGTGAGCCTGAAGGAGTTCAAAGAGATCATGATACAATATCGCCTTGATCACTGGAGAGCAAGGGCGCATATCGTCCATTTTAAGGGCCAAACTAATCTGACAGCTTTGTGGAGCCCACAATGGGCTAGCTTCAAGGTTGCGGACAGTGGGATGAACATGTTCGATGGCTTCGACCGAACGTGGTTTGTACCATTCGACATAACCACACCTCTGCCTGCAGAAAAGCGGGAGATCGTAGAGGACCTCCGGAAACGACGCCTTGAACTGGAGGCTGCATATCGCACCAAGGTCGAGAGAGACAAGACCTTTCTGACGAAACTGCAGCACTTAATTGAAGAGGAGGTCAAAGAGACATGCCAGACGTTGTGGGAGCCCGACCCTTACGATCCGAATCGGGAACCAGCAAGATGGGATGACGTGCGAGCAAGCTTTCAACTCAGTCGCCTGGTCACTATGATAGCCCAAACTCGCTTGGCTGTTGGAAAAGAACAGCTACCAGGATACTACCAGGTCAAGGTCCTCGATTTAGGGGTCGACGGTAAGATTACTTACCAGAGTGTCAATCTACCCAGCGATGTCAGCATGGAGGGAATGCTTTCACGAATGAAGGTCAGGTTTCCTCCCGACAGTGAACAGAGCCAACATACTATCAACGTCTTTATACATAGACTCGAAATTGTTTGGCAACGTGGAGGTGAAGCACAGCGAAAGAAAGCCCAAGGCTTATTTCGCCAGCTGCATGAATTGGTGCTGGCAGAGAAACCTGAAAGTGAGAGATACTCATGGGTTTTAAAGTTCAGAAGCAACTCCAATTTCTATATTCCCGCCGGCAAGTTGCCTGATCGTCTTAGTACGTGGACAAAGTTGAATGAAACAACCTACCCAGAACTACTCGAAGGCGTACGAGCAAAGAAACACCCGGTTCTTGTTCGAGTGAGCATCATTGGTGCCCCTAATTGACCATTGCTGACATTGTGCGAACTAGCCCTAGAAAGTTCGACTTCGCCGGTGGTGGCCTGAAGTAGATGATCTTATGAACCAAGCTGAGGTTTTCTTTGGCGGAGCCGGGCTGTCGTCTTTCCGGCTTGATATCGTGGATGAACTCCTGGCCAGCCGCACCCAGGAAGAAGTCCAGCGAGCAGCCAAAACAAAACAAGCGCTAGACAGGGCGAAGCTTGCGACTATGGGGACGCTTGATTCTCCAAGTAAGAACAACAATGATGACGAGTTTGGCCCCTTTTGACAACGATCCATGGGATGAAAAGGGATGGATCTTACTTCCTCATGGATGAGTTGCTATCGTGACGATGAATTTACACATGAAGCGAGAGGATGAAATTGCACAGTGGACGTGTGATTCTATATACACATGTGCACTCTGTATAGCAGACGAACCCATTGTTTAGTTTGGCAAGTTCACACAAGTGAACAAATCAGTATATTGCAAGAGAATAAGAACTTTGTGTTACTTCCTACCTATGCTAAAAGAGCTCAACTTTACGGGAGTTTGACTACCTTATATCCAATGCTCAAGGTATAAGCACTGTCACCACAGTGGGCATGACAACAGCCAGCTTGGCTCATCCACCACCCACTCAACTTCAGCATAAAACAACACATTCCCTTTTTAAATCATCTAAAAACGCATCGTTTTATTTGTTATAATCTCGACGGCATAATGTGCCTCCCCTGTTTCCCGTGGACATGGACAAAATGCGAAGACCCTTATGACAATTTGCACAAAGCCCCCAAGCAGTCTGTCTGGGTCCATGATGGGCAGAACTGGGAGCTTCAGAGAGTGGTGAGCATACATTTTCCTTACCTTTTATCAATTTGGCCAATTCCATTATTGCGGCCCTTTACCCTATCAAACCACCTTCAATCTTGCGGGCCACCTGGTTCCGCGCCTACGTCTGGACTGCCAGTGACAACCGACTGGAGGGCAAAGTCACCACAAAACGTGCCATTGAAGGATATCAAAACATAAACAAACCAAATTCAGCACGCCAAGTGTTCTGTTTGTGCTGTATTGCCGCCTCGAGCGCTGTTTGTGCCCTGTACGCACGAGACGTATATCTTCTCGAAGTGTCTCCTATCTGAGAGCTTCTTCTTCTTCTCCTTCTTCGAAGGTATCACGAGATCCTGAGGCTTCTGATTCACGAGCCCTGAAAGTGGATTTATTTCCCAATCTCAATTGTTCGAGTTACACACAAAAGAAGCGATCATGGCCTCGGCAGGTGCCAGCGCCTCCAAGTCCCCCAAAATTCCTCGACGACCAAAGACCCCCGAGACTCGCCAAGTGCACTTTGGCTCTCAGACCAAGCCTGCTACTGCTACTGCAACTTCTGCATCTGCATCTGCATCTACATCTAAATCTGGCGCCTTCAGCGAGGGCATCACGGGCTACACCACTGCCAATCCCCCCAGCGGCGGCTTCAGTGCTGGTATCAACGGTGTTACAGCTCCTAGCACTGCTCGAGCTACGACAACCACAACCACTGCTGCTACCCGAGCAACCACTTCTGCGCCGGAGGAGAAGGGCAGCAATCAACCTACGACCTTCCCTGCGCTCGGCCTTGGCCCTAACGCACAGCCTCAGTGGCATATCAGTGCCGACCCGACTCAGAGCCTCGCGCAACAGGTGCCAACTGGTTTCGTCTCGCCTACCCCTCAGCAGCACCAATTTCTCCCCCCTCAATTTCATCCTCATCCTCATCCTGCTCCCTTCATCAACGCAGGACAAAACCAATTCACCCCCTCTCCAATCACTTACATCGGAATCGGACCTCAGTCTCCCGCTGTCAACACCGCAAACATGGGTGACTATCAGAACGCTGCGCCTCCTGTTCATGGCATGAACTTTCAGCCGCCTGTTCCTGACACTACCTTTGGTCCCATGCAGCACGTTTATGTGCCTCGCTTTGACAATGGTCTTGCTGGTGTCCCAGTCGGGGCCTATGCCGGTGTTCAAGTTTGTCCACCCTCTTTTTCTTATATTGCCCCGGTTGCCCCTACTGCCCCTCTCTTGTCTCCTGTCCCAACGACGACTCCCGCATGCACTACAGTTGTGGTGCCGAAGGCATTCTATTTGAATGGCTACACGTATTATGCAAGTTTGCTTTGCTGATTTATCTTTGCATTTTGGTTTTGGCGTGGAGTCGGCCTGAACCAAGTGGTTCAGTGCACCTCCGCGACTTCAGTGGCTTGGCGGTGGTCTACCTCTTTCTTTCGCTCGTTCCCCAAAATCTCACCACAACTATTAGCAAATGCTGACAAGTTCTATAGCAGCCCGCCGTAGGTGGTATGGCTCCCCAGCCTACCGTTCAAGGCAGCTACGTTGTCCAGCAGCAGCCCTACTACTACCAGCAGCCGACCATGGGCCAACAGCCAGTCCTCGTTGCTGGCCACCAGCCTCAGCAGTTCATGCAGCAGGTCCAACAAGTCCCAGGCGTTCCCTCGGTCGGTGTTGCTGGTGGAGCTGCTGTGCCCGGCACGGTCCCCGTCTTTGCAGGTAATGTCCCTGGTGGTCAACATGTCCCTGATGTTACTGGTGTTGGTCGTACCGCTGGCGAAGAGCAGCTGCGTCAGATCCAGTTTGCGCATGCGAACAAGATGTACGAGCCTCAGGACTTCAAGCCAGCTGACGATGACCCCTCCCGTTTCTACTATGTTCGTGAAGTTGACGGGAACTGGACTCAGCGCAACCGATTTACCATTGATCACATGGGTGACTCCCGCTGGTATGTGACCGATGAGGGTTGGTTTTACGCCGTCCGACTCCCCAACTAAACGACGCGGCCAGTAAGTTATCCTCCCTTTGCCTCATCTCCCCGATCATGAGCTGATAATCTGTAGACATACCACGAAACCCACAAGAATGATTCATTGGGAAATCGTTTAACGCAAGCTGTAAGATATCTCTCCACCTTGAGTCGGAGTGGTACTAATAATTCTGCAGTTGGCTCCACCCCCGATCGAGAATTTGATTTGAACTGTCACCATGTCTCTCATGTAAGTAGTACGGAGACAATATGGCGGCACAAGCTGACTTTTCAAAGGGATGATAACCCTTCTCGTCCTTTGTCCGAATTTTCGACTTATGAAGAGCCCATGCTCAGTTATGCGATTGAGATTGTATCGATGAATGAGACGTCTCACGGATAAGGATATGGACCGTTTTGAGATTGCATAAGGAAACACTACCTACCGAATGCAGATACAAAAATGCTTTACATCATTCCTCTGAGGATATTCACTGCTACAGTTAATTGAAATTGCATAAAACGGCCTTGTTGTGATTGTTCTGCGTAAAAGAAAAGAAAATAGCATCACATGTCGTTGGTTTAATGTGGTGCAAGTTACTAATGCAAGTCATGGATGCATGTGGGGTAACTTACAACTGCGTCGTACATCCTCGGTAATTGCATCATCGGTCCAAGGTTTATCAGATCATTCCTGTTAACTACATTCATTGATACTCTGTACACTCATTTCATTTAAGATCTTTGAAGCCACTATCAAATCTCGAAAGAGAAGCCCTTTTCAGACCAACCGAGCTTATTGCCTCACCTTGTTAGGTCTATACCCTGCCAGCAGGTAAGAAGAGCTATCTTAATCATGATCCATGAGGATACTCTGGTGATCTTAGAATGAGCTTAGAAGACTTTCTGACGAGTTCCTAGAGTCTGAGGTTTTCTATTACCACAAGACCTGTGCAGCCTTCAAGATACGCCATCATGCTTCTCATTGGTCTCACGGGTTCAATTGCCACAGGCAAGTCGACAGTGTCGTCAATGCTCTCATCACAACCCTACAACCTCCCGATCATAGATGCAGACATTCTGGCGCGCAAGGTCGTGGAGCCAGGAACTCGTGGGTATGAAGCTATTGTGAAACATTTTGGGCCTACGACACCCGAGCTTCTCGTGCAACCATCAGAGAAGATGCCAGAGGATGGGCCAGACGGCAAAGGCAGACCACTCAACAGACCGGCGTTGGGGAGACGAGTGTTTGGCGATTCAGAGGAGCGAAAGAAGGACAGAGCAGTTCTCAATCGCATCGTTCATCCGGCTGTCCGATGGGAGATGTTCAAGTCCGTCGTTGGGTGTTACTTCAGAGGCCATTGGGCTGTAGTTCTGGATATCCCACTCCTTTTCGAGAGTGGCCTCGATCGCTTCTGCGGCGTCACAGCTGTAGTCGCAGTCCACGACCCAGCAGTTCAGATGCAGCGTCTGCGTGCGCGTGATCCTCACCTCAGCCCAGAAGATGCCGAGAACAGAGTGCGCAGCCAGACAGATGTTCGAGAAAAGGCCCGGCGATGTGAAGAACGAGGAGAAGGCAAAGGAATTGTGCTTTGGAACGATGGGTCACGAGAAGAGCTGAGGGAGCAGCTGGATAAGGCCATCAAGGATCTGAGAAAGGCCAGCCCCGATTGGTGGTCATGGTTGTTGCTTGGATGTCCTCCTCTGGCAGTTGCTGTTGCGACGTGGAGGTTCTGGCAGAATCTTATTATTAATGAGAGATGGGAGGAGATGAAGTTGAATGCGAAGCTGTGATGGTGAATTATCGGTGCCTTCCAGGTTAGGGAGTTTGTTTGCTTTTAGTGGCTGGAGGGTGGATAATACAGGTGAATTATATACACAAGGAGGAAGGAGCCCCAAGTCAAGCTCGCTCCTGCCTCTTTTCTCAACCACGAACCAACCCTTTTCATCTCAGCGCAGTTCATTTCTATTACTCTTACATCCTTTTCACCGAAACAAAACACTAGTAGCCACTACATGCCCTCTTTACACTTCTTTTCTGATCTGTAGATTGTTAAGCACTAGGGCTGTTACCACTTTGTCTTCGCCTCGCCTTGACAGCTGCGAGCAGTTGACAACAACAAATCTTCGACTGTCGCCCATGCCACCAGGGCGACCTCTTGTACCCAACCTCAAAACAAACGCATAATCATCTCTTTCTTGACCTTTTGACCTTTTGACCTTTCTGAAGACAAACTATCTTGACAATTTCTTTGGTACAGCAAACTTCTTTGATGCGATGTCAAATCGCAAAACGAAGCTTCCCTCGCATTTTTGCGAATGGGTAGTTGGAACAACAATCGAATCTGTTATCGGCGCCATCCCTCAGAACAAACCCCCTAAGAAGCGAGACGTCGTACGTGTTGAGGTCACCACTGATGATGAGTCCGAAGAGGACACCGTCAAGATCACCTACCCGCGCACTAGACGCAACTATACACCCGCGCCTGCCAACGAAGCAAAGGCCGAGGCCAAGAAGGTCCGGTTTGACTTTCGCCAAAATGGCCCCATCAAATCTGCTATGAAGCAGACCACTAACACAACTACCACAACTCCCGTGGACTCCTCAGATGAGGCATCCGACTCCGGCCCAGAAACCGAGTCAGACTCCAGTCAGTCGGCATACATATCAAGCTCTGATGCCACCGATTCCGATATTGAATACTCAGTTGAGTGCGTGAAGCACAAAAGGCAGAGAAAGAAGAAGCACAGACAGACACAGGCCGAAAAAGACACCGAGAGTGACTGGGACTCTGATCCAGCACCAAACTGTACCTGTCGGAGATGTACAAAGGGCCGACAGATATTGAAAAGAGTAGGCCGGAAAAGGAGCAAGGAAATCACCCCGCCAAACCCCGAAACTTCTGATTCGGACGAAGAAGAACCCCCCATCACTAAGCGACAATCTGGTAAGAACAAGAGGAGGTGTCTAAAGAAAGCAAAACCAACAGAGCCTGACCCGAATACTTCTGACTCAGATTCAGAGTCTGAGATCTTAGCACTTAAGAAATGGAGCCAAACCAAAAATCAAGGCAAGCAGACAGATGGAAAGAAACAGCAAACCGCGCCTCAGCCTCCTATGACCAAGAAGCAACGAAAAGCAATGAACAAAAAGGCTAAGCAGCAGCAAGAGCAAGATATCGAAGGAGAAACCTCTGACTCACCCAAGGAAGCAGAGGAGGAAACTGAGCCAGAAGAGGAGCCCAAGAAACAGAACAAAGGCAAGCAGAAGGATAATAAGAAGCAGAAAGGAAAACAAGCAAAACAGAAGAAACAGGAACCAGAAAATGAAACCAATAAAGACCAAGAGGCTGCCCCAGCTGATGAGGCCCCCGAAGCTTCTAAAGACACAGATCAAGGCAAGTTCAGAACTATGAAAGGAAAAGCAAAGGCACAGCCTAAACAAAAGGATGGAGTCAAGAAGGGCAATTATCCCGAAGGACTACCAGTTCCTCATATGCGTCGACCACAGCTTGTCGAGCCCATCAGAGCTCAGGTCGTTCAGATAAAGCGCGTGATCAAAACTCCACAAGACCCAGCACCTAACGCTTACTACGATGCAGAACACAATATCATGAGAGCCTACGACGGCCCTGCCTACGGCAATCACCAAAGCAATGCGCTGTACCCAGAGCGTGACGCCTTCGGTCGCCCTCTGCCAATGGGCCAGCCTCATCCGATGCAGAACCCCTTCTACTATGGCTTCCACAACCCGCAGCAGTTTCTCAACTATCCACAGATGCCACCATTCCACCAGGGCTACGCAGGAGTTCCTCCACCACCGGATGCATACTCGCATGTTCCCATCACCCAAGGAATGGGCCATCCTTCATGGTATGCCATGGGTCCTCCTCCAGGAGTTCCCCCCTCTGGCTACTATGGGCACAGGAGCCCTGAAACCAACAAAAACACTCCGGTTTCCAAAGCGGAGAAAAATAATGTTGGACCTCCTGGAAGTCTTACTGTAAGTGATTATTAAAGAAACACGCGGACCGGACCGGACTTAACTCATCGACCCAGGGCCAGAACAATCCATACTATAAGAGAAAGTCACAAAACAACGCATGGGAAAGCCACCGTTCTGTATCCAAGGAAAACGGCCAGCCTCCAGGTTCCGATAAGGCTGGTTCCAACGGGTCCAACGGGTCCAACGGCTGGAACAAAAATAACGATCAAGGAGCTGGCTGGAACGATGGACCAGCTGACAACAATGGCCAAGATGGTTGGGGCGCAACAACCCAGGACAACAACCAAAACGGTGATGGCTGGGATACGAGCAACAATCAGGCAGTTAACGATTGGAATAACAAGACCACTCAGGATAGTAAGCCGGAAGAATGGTCAATGTCACCACCAACTGGCGAGCAAGATCAGAACCAAAACGATTGGGGAGATGGCTCGAACCATTCGAACAAGAGCAATGAGACTGTGAAAAAGAGCGGAGCTCATTGGGGCGAGGACACGTACCCAGGCTCTTGCGCCCCGGGCGCCTGGAGCGAACAACAGACCACAAGCAGTGTTGGGCAAGGAGCTGACAACAACGTGGGCATCTGGGCTCCCACGGATGGGAATGGGAATGGGAATGGGAATGGGGACGGAAACCAAGAACCTCCTCCAGCAGAAGTAGAAGATCGTGACAACATCATGCCTGGGACATGGGTTGACACCCTCGGAACTACTGTGCCAGCTTGGGGAGATACTACTGCAGCACGGGACACGAACGGCGAAGCCGCAAAGTGGTAATAGAAATTGGAAACTTGCTACATGCGGTGATGAGAAACATGTCTAGTTTAGCTAAAGGGGTATGGTATCCGCAAAATCACTCACTGTACTATAAGATGCTATGACTAAATGCCTCCCAACCGAATCAATCAATCAACCAACCAATATTCAACCCCATGTAAATGAACACCTTCTGCTGTGACTTTTGTCTTGTAACATTTGATGCGTTATAATGCCATGATGCAAACCAAACCGCCCTAACTAGCTATCGTCGAGCCGTAATCGTCCTGTTCGTGTCAGAAGTGGAATAACATCAACTCCGCGAACCGTCTTGTGCTTCGTACAACAACTGCACAGAAAAGCAGAAAAGCAAGAGCACGAATTGCAGAACCAAGCCGAGCGAGAGATGGTAGGGCAAGCATTGTCAATCAGAGGATTGTGCAGCCGTGGATGGACCTGAGTGGCCATGAATCAGCTTTGTCCTGGAATGGGAGACGTCGTTTTAGCCTGGGAGACGGATACGACGACGAGCACGAGCTCAATGAGGGGTAAATGAATATCATAGGGGGGCTTGATAGGGCATGGTATACATGAAAAGTTGTGAGGTTGTAAATTTCACTTACCATCTGGAAGTCTCCCATTCCACAATCCACGTGCAGCATATCTTGAGTCGCTCGCGTACGCTGGATGTGCCCAGGAGTCGATATTTCTCAATGTCCTTGACTGGCAACATACTGGCAAACCACCATGGAAAGATGGCAGGGTCCTCCGGACACTCGCCGTATATAGTCAACATGCGTTCTGTCAACCAGGGCACACTCTGTTGACGCATTCGAGCGACAAAAGATGATGCGTAGTGCATAAGACTCTGCGTAGACATTGAGTCGATCTCTGTAACTGAAGTTGGCATATGTGGACTGGATGAATCAGACCGCGGTAATGGAGATGTCGGTGTTGGTTCAGTGGGTTCCTTGACAGTATCCATAGCCTGCATGGGTTGTTGTTGATCCTCAGTCTCTATCGGTGTTGCTTCAGCAGCCTCAGCAGCTTCTTCATCCTCGAGACTAACGTCGTCTATCCTTTCAGTCTTGCCAACAATGTATCCGTCAAGGTAACTGTGTTCGAGAACGCGGAAGCGTGACAGGCCCACAGTCTCAATAAGACTCCGACCATCTGGGAAGAACTGGACATTGACAATGCGGAGAAGCGTGCCTAGCTCATGAAAGTTCGCATCGCCAGGATGTTGGGGTCGTTTAGGTATGACCATACCGAAAGTATGGTCTCCTTCCAGTGCTCTCCGGATCATGAGCCTGTATCTTGGCTCAAAGATGTGTAGGAATGTGGGCATTTGGGGGAATGACAATGTGCATACGAAGAGAGCGAGGTCATAATCCTGCATCTGAGCCACCATTTCAGCGTCCAGTGCTTCCTTTCGAGCGTTGACTTCCTCCAGCCAGAATGTTTCGATGATGCGCTTGATAGTCTGATTGGAGGGCGATGAGGTTTGAGTTAATAGGGGGCTGATAGCCAGTGGGCGACGACATATCGGGCAATACCGTGAATGGTCAAGAATGCGATGTAAGCATGACCGACAGAACGTGTGTCCGCAAGAGGTTGTAAGAGGATCGTAGAAGAGTGCGTAGCAGACCTGACAGTCCATCTCAGCGCGAGTGGCGTCTTGCGCTTTTCGAACGAGCCCTGTGTCATCAGCATCAGGAGGTGGTGATGGCGTCGCCGATGTAATTTCATCGTAGTATATATCGGCCTCATAAGACAGATCACCCTCCTCCGCAAGGCGATAAGTGGCGATAACCTTTCCACCGGGTATCACCTTTGTGTATGCTTCATCATCATCCCTCATGGAAGAAACGCCTGCAGCAGCCCAAGGGTCAGGCCACATGACCTTGGTCGCCAGCTCGGTAGTCGAAGACTCATTCTTGAATCTTTCAATCTCTTCCCTCACGTGTTGCGCCGTCTTGTTGAGCACAACATCAACAGCGCAGTCGTCAATGGCATGTTCCTTATTGCAGTCCTCAAAAGGACATTTAAAGCCACGAAGTCGTTCTGGAGCGGCGGGATATGTTATGTTGGCTCGCATGTGTGTGCCTGGTAAACAGCGCCGGCACAGACTTTTACCGCAGGGGAGGCTGATAGGCTCATCTAGGGGCAATGAGCAGATCTGACACTGGAAGAGCCGGACGAAATCGCGGGGGGCGACATCGCGATGGCGAGAAGTATTGGCAGAAGGCGATTGTGACTGCGTTACTTGTATTGGCTGCCGGCCCGAGTCCGGAGGTTCGTGATCGGAATCGGTAGGCGGATCGGGAGTCCGCGACTGTCGAGGACCGGGACCGGAGGCGGAATCGGTCGCGGCAGCTTGCGACGTGCCTTCTGAGGACATGAACGTCTATAGATTGCGTGCGTATAGTACAACGAGAGTATTGTAAAAGAAATAGGGGGTATATATAGGTTGGGTCTTGAGTCGTTACTCTTAGTTGTATCGTAGCGGGCGTCGAAACTCTCTAATAAGGTGCGAGCCTCTGTAATAATGCGTTATTGGCAAAAGGAGCCAGAAGTAAGTAAGTAGTGTTGCTTTGAGGTGAATAGAAAAGAAGTTGTTATCCCCGGTTTCTATGCGATGCCTTGACCGCTATAGGATCTGCTATATCGTCGTCGTGTTTGCTGGGTTTGGCGATGAAGACGAGTATTGCGGTCTTGTTGGCGTAGCCGTTGATAGCGTGTCGAGTGCATGAATGTGGCCGAAGCAGTGTCCAGATGACGAGGACAAGCCGTAGACAAGATAGACATGGATTCTGCGGGATAGTAAGATTACAAAGATCGTATCGTGGATGTTGAGCGAAGCATCTCTCCGTTGTTTGAGTCGAAGTGGTGTAAGAAGAGGTGTATGAGGGTATGAGATAGGCGTGTAGAGATTGGTGGGGGGTTTAATGAGATGAAGTAGTACTGGTACTCCTTGAGCGGCGGGAAGATGTCATAGGTTTAAGACGACGAGAATCGTTTAAAACGGCTGCCGAAGTCGAGCCCACTTTGTTCTGGGATTTCTGACAGGGGTATAGGGGGGGAGACGGGGCTGGCTCCGGAGTCTCAGCCTTCAAATAGTTATGTACCGTGTAGTGTAGACTATGAGAAGGGAACTATCGTAGGACCAAGAAGGGGGCTACTTGCTAAATAAGAGAGAAAGAAATGGGAAAAGGGGAAAGACGGGGTCTTCTATTTCAGGCCGTAATGCCGAAATAGAGATCGTCATACACCCAGAGAGACTTACCAATCCGGGGACAATTCTAGAGGCACGGCGGAGAGACAAGAGTCTAGCTTGGGGGTGTCGATGTAAAAGGACTAACCTTGATACGATAAAGAGACACACGAGCTCCCAAATGGGAGGAAAGGAGAGCTTGGCAGTTCAGCTCAAGTTGTTCATGTCAGTTGTAGAATAAGTGAAGAGGAGGGAGAGATGTTATGAAGATAAGGGAAAAGGGCAAAATCATAGGCGTCACAGTTTCAACAGGCAATGAAGCATAGAAGCACCTAGAGACAAGACGAGGCGGGCGAGTCGAGACTAGACTAAACCAAGCCAAACGAAGCCAAACCAAACCAAACCAAACCAAACCAAACCAAACCAAACCAAACCAAACCAAACCAAACCAAACCAAACCAAACCAAACCAAACCAAACCAAACCAAATCAGAAGAAAGGGAAGAGAGATCGGGGATGGGAGGCGGTTGTTACTTGTCTTGTCCCTATACAAAAATCTATCAAGAAACTTGGTGGAGAGGCCCTAGTCTCTGGCATGTATACAGTACTTCGGAACAGGCTAGGATGGCAGGATGGATTGATTGACAACTGGGAAATGTTGTAGATTTTCCCAACTTTAGCACTAGGCAATTCCTAGTAAGCACCTAGTGACCTGCTAACCAGACAGAAAGAGGGTCCCCTACAAAACTTGAGAGGACCCTGCGTATATCACGAGTTTTTAGACGCCTCCAGTCTAAACTCATCTCAGGGTTCAAACGGTCATGGAAATACTGTGCTCAGGTGATTGAAGCTGAGGTTGAAGGACACCTAGACACACCGGAATGAAGCCAGTGAAATGGTCACGAGAACTCGTACCCTGGAGCTCTCGAGTCACACAACAGCATCAACTTGTGTCTTACAAGGCAAAACGGATGACAATGGCAGGCCGGGGTCATGGACTCATGACGTCGAGCCCAAAACATCAAATCTAAGCCAATAGCAGTAACTAACTACCTTTAGAATATTCGGGGCAAAAAACACCAACTGCGCTGCCCGTACATCGAATGGTAATCCATTTCGAGCAGCCAGTGAAGTATCCGCGAATTCAACAGCACCGGATAGATAGACTTTGGTCGCCGTTATGCTGCAGCAACCGGAACCTAAACCCCCTCACTCATCTTGATAATCGGGGGCATGTTAATTCCCTGCTTTTGCTGTGCTATGCAATGCAGTATTGTGGTGCGCTGTGCTGTGCTGTGCTGCAAACCGGGGATGCATGGGAGGATGAACCTAAAATAAAACACATCCCAGCTCAATGGGGCCAAGAAAACCGTTCAGATCCAAGATTTGGGATGAGGAAGGGCTCTTGACTGAGCTGAGAGAATTGAGACAAGACAGACAAAAGGAACCTTTCCCCCTTCTTCACAGCGTAACCGAAAGGTTGCCCTCTAGAAGCGCAAACATGACCAATTACCATAGAGGCCAGTATCACACAGATCGCGATGCAGGAAACCACAAGAAGCGAACTTAGCGAAGCATACAGGGCAGGGCAGGGTTCTCAGTAGAAGATGGATGTACTGTAGCATTGTAGGCGGTACTCGATCAAGACCTCTTTGTCCCCGCGGCAGAGAGAGGGACCCCAGTTTCGCATCTGTCGCCGATCTTGCTCTTGTTTGTGTGTGTACAGTACAATCTCCTCTTTTTTCCCTCTTGGAACGTCCGCGGAAAACGGAATACAGCGCGCGCTCTAAAATCCGTGGTGAGTCGGGGGCTATCGTAAAAGGGGTGTCGTTGTCGCTTCTCTCTCTCTCTCTCCCGACTCTTTTCGAGATTCTGGTTGACGAGGACGATCGAGACCACGCCGCAGTTGCAACGGCCATCGGGTGAATCAACTGGCGCATCGGCGCTACTTAATAGTTGAGAGGGAAACCCGCCATTAACAATAAAAACGGGCTGGCAGCCTCCGAGACAGAATGGAGCTTTGCGTCTAAGTGAGAGCCTCGCTATTGGATAGAGAGATACCATAGAAGTGGGAGAGTTGGGAGGGGACACACTACACAGACGTAGACAGAGACAGGCAGACAGGTCCTGGCAGGGCTGGCGTATGCACAGTAAGAGCTAAGGCTAAAGGAACCGGACCAGGCCAAGGCCCCAGGTTCTAGGGTCAGTGTCGTGACTTGAAAGAGGCTCAAAAAGAAAGTCGTTGGCGTCATATGAGACGGGGGGGTCCCGCAATGGATCCATGATGGGCCATGGTCATGATGCCAACGATCTCTTTTTTTGTGTACATAGTTCTTTTTTGCCTTGTTAGATAACTAATCTTTGAAGTAGACCACATTTCTAACTGACAATAGAAATGTAGATCAAATCCTTTTTTTTTTTTTTTTTGCCTTCAGACATGGGAGAGAGAGTTGCTGTTCAATCTCAGATCAGATCTCAGTCTCTGCTCTCGGCATCAACAGTTCAAAGCGTTGGGCCAATCTACGCATCATCGTTTCTCTCAAGCCTTACACTTGTCATCCAATAGTCTCGAGGGTGTGGCGGCCCGGATCGAGATGCGGCCAATCCATTCCCTCAACCTTTCAGCCTCCCTTGCAACGATTTCCTGATACAGCGAGACAAGCAGCAGTTCTCTGCTGCAGCCTGTCACACAACGTTTCCAGCTTTCCGGGGCTGCGCAGCACGCATGGTACAGGTACGGTACACGAGTTGAAAACGTGCTTCTAAGTAAGGTGTGCAACGGATTTCCATCCCGATGATTACATTAGAGGCAACATCTCTGTTGGCTGATTAGCCGCCAAACGTGACCAAACCTTAGCAGACTGTCATGACTTGTTGTACCTGTTCTTTGGAATGTCCTTTTTACTCGTCATGAGCTAGGGAACCGTACCCCAGGACCCTTCTTTGGATGACGCTTACTTATAGTGTTGTTCCTTCGAAATTAGTTAAATCAGTTCGCATTCGCCAAATGTTCCAATTGTTCTAGACCATCTCCGAGTTCTTGGTTCCCGAATCAGGGCTGACTTGCTCTGTTGTCGCTGTTGAGAGCCCGCCCCTTGGCGATGCCGAGTTGTGGATGACGAGTGACATTGATTCTTCCGCTTAGTCAATAAGTTATGACTTCTCTCCTTAGGCTGAACTTATCATCAAGACTGATCATGAGTGAAAATGGCTGCCAAGAAAGGTAATTCATCACACCATCATTTTCTGTTTCTATATGTTGATTCTCTCTATCAACTCGATAACTAACAAAAGAGCCCCATTTTGAACCTCGAACCTCGAGCTCCAGGTCCCTGAATTCAATCTCCCCACATTGGCTGAACTAAGCTCTCTCTGATCTGATCCTCCATCAAGAACCTCTCTGCCTATGAGCATTATTCTCTTAGTAAATACGATTGATACTTTTAACGTCACCTTGATTTCTGTCTACCTAGACAATTCCGTTATTCATCAACGGCTTCCTCCGTCTACTTGTTCCATCATCACATGTCATTCCCGTTCCCGTTCCCTTTAGCTTGAGCTTGAGCTTGTTAGAACTTAGAAAACGGCCTGTCTGTGCATAAGCTTAACGTCCTTTCGTATAGCTCCCCTGCTCGTGATAGCTTCTCGTCCCCGAACAAACTGACAAGAACCGTGGAAGTCTAGGGCTTATCCCACTCATTCAAGCTCAAGCGTTTTGAGCCAAAGTAGTATCAATGTTATTCTGATCGTTCAATGGTTAAGACGCCCCAAACTTCAGCCCTTGTAGGCGGTAACTTTTATGACGAGAGATACAAGAATGCCACAAGGGCCCCTGACGTACTAGGGACGGTTTAGAGGGAAATGGAGTCTTTTGCTTTGCTCTGAGTAAAGAGGCAATTGGACAGACGACACTCGATGCAGCGGGGAAGCTGCTTTTTCTGACGTTGATGCTACGTTTTGTTTTTGCTTTCTTTCTCCTCTTTTTCTGTTTATTCTTTCTTCCCTTATTAACCCTCTCGTCTTTATTGACCTTCTCTGCTTTTTCTCAACTCCAAGCTGCACTTTTCTTTATCAACATCACATACTCACACTAATACACCCATCATGACTTCTAACACCATCTCTCAGCTCCCCACCTCAGAGCAACGTGAAGACATCACCGCCCGCTTGGCAGACCTCATCACAGCCATCGAGTCTCATTCTCAATGGACTCCCCCCAATGTTGATCGTGGCCTCTTCCACGTCTGGGACTTTGTCAAGAGGTCTCATTATATCATGACCGAGCTGGACAACATTGCTGCCGGTCGAAAAGTTCAGCACCCTGAACAAATCCCCAAGAACGAAGGTGGTGAGTAGCAGAAGCTATCCTATTGCTAACCTTCATGGAGGAGTGTACCTGGGCTTACACTCTCTTCTCTGCTACAGTCGCTTCTGGTCCTGAAGCTGCCCTCGCTTCGTACACCGACGTTTGCACACGTTCCATCACAATCAACGAGATGATTCAAAATCCTCGTATGCTCGTCATGCTCGGCCTCTCCAACGTTGACTTCGGCTCCGCTATTCAAGAAAAATCAGCAGCCGTTATGGAGGCGGTCAAGAGCGCAAACTAGATCTGCTCTGGACCTGATACACGAATGACGTTGTAGAGCTTGCGTTACGCGATGGTCGTCGGCCGTTGCAGGGTTTATCCATGATGGAGTAAAGGGCGAACATATTTTGGTATGACATTGGGAAACAATTCAAGACTCGAAAAAGAAGAAAAGAGAGTAAGAACAGGCAAAAGTTACAAGTGGTATCCAATTCTTTGCTGGGCCAATGGAGGTTCAACTCGATAGTACGAGCTGGCTAGTTCAGCAGATTGGATCCACAGCCAAGGTATCCGAACGATAAAAAAGTAACGACACATCGTGACAGATTCGTGAGTTCCCCTTGGAAATTGAAACGCAGAATGAAATGGTATTATCATTCCTTGAGCCATTTAAGCCTAGCCTATCCATGCTATCCTGTTCTACCTTATGCAGGAGAACAGAAGAGCAGAATAGGATAGTTGTCGTCATAAACAGACCATATCGGCAAACTAAGCATCATATCATCCCTTATGATCTGCAAAATGCCCTTATCCAATCTCGATAACTATACACATGCCTCCCGTTCCAATTGTCCAATAGACCCGCCCATATATATACCTCCCCATGATTGTCGCCCAAACGAAAAAGATATCATAGACACATCATGCTACAGAATGTGAAAAGACCAAATACAGCTGATTGCACTTCAGATCAGCTTCTCGCTCGTCATCATCTCACTCCAGCCCAGCGTCCTTTGGCTGTTGTCGATGGCCCGAGGGTAAGTCGACGACCGATGTTTCCGAAGCATACACAGCTGCAGAAAAGCACACTCAGCATCCACATGCCCGTCTCGAGTGTCTTCTGCTGGGCGAGTCCACCGAGAATGGGCATATCTCCATCGCCTGCCATTGTGGCATTAACCAAATGTCTGAACGGAACTTGAGTAGGCGCCGGCATCATATCTGGGTTCACGCCAAGGAGCAGAACCGACCCTGCGAGTCCAACCGCAGCTGAGAGCAGAAAGCCGGGCTTGGAGCGGTCGATAAGCCACCATAGGAGGGGATTGACAAGTGCCAAGGTCAGTGACACCTGGAGGGTGGACGCCCAGGCCACTTTGCGCTGCAGGATGTTAGTTATGCTGAACAATGGCCTTGTCGTTGGCTGGCTTACAATCGCGAAGACAATTCCGACAAAGGCACCGATAGCCCGGACAGCAAGTGCCCAGTCAGTGCTTGGGTCGTCATCTTTCGCTGAAGCACTGTTTTCTAACACAGCTTCATCCCCATTGTCGCCAAACGAATTCTCCCATAGTCGATCAAACCAAGGGAACAGCGCGCCCAGTGCAACGCCAGCAAGTCCCCAAAACGCCAAATGGCCCCAGTTGTACGTAGCACGAGACGGAAGACTGTCCGACTCATGGAAGCGCGATGTGACTAATACGCCATATCCCACACCGAGAACGAAAAGCAAAAGTCCTCTTAATACTAAAGCACCACCAGATGGAGAATGCTTTAGAGGCCCAGCAGGTTCATGAACTCGGATCGAGGACCGACGACGAATATGGTGTGAGCGATCCTTCAGAAAATCAAACGTAGCGTCGTCGATGCTAGGTCTTTTGATGGGTGTCTGAGCGCCTGTTCCCCAAGGTGTATCGAGTTCATCGCGATCGGCAAAGACACGGTCGCGCGAAGAGGACGTTGTGGGAGAGTAGATTCCGAAGAGCGTCGAGGAGGTCAAATTCATGAACGACTGAGGCCTGCTAAGACCTGCGCTCGCAGGCTCGGGAGTTGGTTGTAGGAAGCGCGCAATATTGGGATCTGAAGCTGGCGCTGGAGTTGGAGGAGACGAGTTCTCGCTTGGTGGTGTAGGAGTCGTCAAACTGAGATCGAAAGGTCTTCGAGGGACGGGACGAATAAGAGGAGGACCATCGTCGGCCATTTTGAAGCTGAAGGTTTCGTATAACTGACTGTTTTGGTTGTTAGGAACTGGTATGAAGACAATGGTGAAGGGCAGCAATGGTTTATGAACGAGGCTCGGGTTCAGCTGAACTGAGTCGAAACCTGCAAGTCTCAATATTGGGACAATGCAGTGCTACTATACTCACACAGTCTCGACCAATCTCAGCTTAGTATCCTAAGCAAATATTGGTGTAGCTTCCGAGGGATTGTCTGTCCCGGATAAAATAAAATAATTTGAAGCTGTTGGGGTCCAGTCTCTGCAACCCTGTCCACCACTTACTTTCACAACGCGAGCTAATGAGCACAGGGCCTAAGCTAGTTGGACGGGGATATCCGAAGCAATTCAAGGAATTGAGGATAAACGGCAAATGATGAGAGGAATTGAAGAGCTTCAAATATCTTGTTGTTGGAGCTGTTATAGCGAGGTTGGGATTGAGTGGCAAAGAGTAAGTATGACAGGAATGAGGAGATGGGTAAGAGGAAACAGAAGGAGGACGGTTTAATACCCAGTCCTGAGCCAAAATAGAGACGGCACCTGAGTAAGAGCGTAGTAATAAGAGCAGTGAGAGAGTGAGAGAGAGGAAAAAGAAAAGAGAAAAAAGAGAGACGGCACGTAGTTAGCCTCAACTGAAAAAGGGAAACGAATGGATGAGCTGAACGAGGTTGTCGGGTTCGCTCTTCACATGCTCACAAGACCAAGGGACGGGCAGTTTCACGACTAAGGGCCCCAGGAATTACGTAGATGTGCCCCATTTACCTGCATCAGCAGCTGTTGAGGGCCCTGGACCCCTGTATCTTTTTAGGTGGGTGAGTCCCCGCCTGGTTCTGTAGAGATGTCACTGATGGTGATGATGTTGCAGAGTCAATAATGATGAACTCGATACTCTATAACTTGATAATGCTTATGTCTATCACGCAGATTGAGCTGTAGACATTGAATATATCGTCTTCAACGTCTAAGTTAGTGCCTGTTGTTGACATTCTTGATCGTCATCCTCCATCCAATCCCGTCTATTACCCCACATTCAAAACGCCTCAAGCTTGAATTCGAGACTCCGTGGTTGGTCAGACTAAGGTAATTCTGCTTTGACTTGCATTTGCGACCCCCTCGTGATTCAAACACGTCCCTTAACTACAGTACAAGATCAGCCATCCCCTGGGGCCCTGAGCTATGACCCAAGAGTCCAAAAGGGAAATCCGCGGCGCTATTCGTTTGTTTGCAACTGTTGATACTGCACTGCAACTCTACACACATATCATGTACATGTAGGTGGTCTTTCTTGACCGGTCTGACGCTGGCGTAAACTCAGTGACTGTGGCGAGTTCAATGGCATGCTTGGTTCGATTTGCATGTGATTCTGGGCACATAAAACAACTGACTCTCACATCACCACCTCCAATTCCTCGCATAACTTATCTAACATTAGTTTATAGATTGCTAGCTACTACTGTATATCACAACAAACGCAAAATATCCAACCAATAACATGCATGCATTTCTAACACCCTGTCTTACTCTTCATCGCTATCACTCTCCTCTTCCTCTTCATCTTCCAGCTCATCCTCACTCTCTTCAACTCCCTCTGGCCGGGGTATCATCATAAACGCCGTCATGCATGTGATTCTGTTTTGCGTCTCGTACGTCCCCAACAACTCTCCCTTGGCCTCCTCTGCCTTGTCGCTACCCTGCAGCTCCGGTACGCCCACCCGCCAAACGCGGACCCGTCCATCGCTGCTCCCGCCAGCCACGTACAGCGTCGAGGCGTCCTCCGCACTCGGCACCACCACAAAGTCCTTGATTCGGCCCTCAACTCCGCCGGCTTTTCCGCCGATTTGACCCATCAACTTGGCTGTCGGGAGCTTCTTGTCCTCCGACTCCGGTTGTGTAAGGTCCGATTCCTTGGTCGAGAAGAACAGGATGCGGCCATCCTCCGTAGCAACCGCCAGTAGTGTCGCATCCCCTTCCTTGTCCAGTGCAACATAGAAGAACTGGTGCACCTTTGTTCGGATTGATCCCATAATCCTGCATTTGGGCACACTGTCCATGCCAAATGCAACAATATCCCGATCAAACCCTACCGCGAACTCATCTGCTCCATCAACGCTTCCCCAAACAACTCTTCGACCCTCTCCAGTAGAATGCTTTCCTTCGCCGGCCTCTTGCAGCATGTCTTTGCCAAAGTTCAACACTCCAGCCTTCTTTCCAGTCACCAAGTTCCACAATCGCATTGATCGCTCGCCCTTGCTGACGCTAATCATAAGCTTCATACTGGGGTGGATGGCAAAATCGTTGACGCCAGAAGGTGTACCACCGAAAGGCGCTGTGTCGCCGCTGGGACGGCCTTGAGGCTTAGGAATAGGTGCCTTGATGTTGCTAAGTAAAGACCAATCTCGTGTTCGTGTGACCGCAATTGTAGAGTCTTCGCTCGATGATAGTAGCTTTGAGCGTGTAGGGAAACATAGCGATGTCACAGTCGAAGAGTGATGAAGAAGCGTGCCAACCTCTCGGTTCTTGGGGTTCTCGAGAATTGGTCGGGGAGCAACCTTGGCCAGGATCTCCTGATTCTTTCGACTGGGGGGATGCGCCGACAAGTTGTAAACGTTTACCCGCTCATCAGTGCTGCCAGAGGCAAGCATGACCTTTTGTGTCTGTCCAGGAACGGGCGCTGAAATGGGCGACACAGCGACGCAGCGAATCGCCGAGGTATGAGCATTGAAGAGAAATGTGTCGGCGAATCCAGCCTTCTCCTTTCCTCCAACCGTAACTGTCAATCCGTGAAGAATTCGGTCGTAGGAGCCGACAACGATCTGAATAGTCTCGGGCGCATTCGAAGCGGTCGTGGTGGTAGTAGACTTCTTCAGCGCCGAAGTCTTTGCCTTCACAGGCGTTTCTTTAAGAACTTGAGTACCCTTTGCCTTCTTCTTGATCGAAGGCTCAGAAGCAGGTTCGTTTTGAGCGATAGCTTGTCTCTTGCGTTTGGCCATTTTGTCGAATCTATTCTGTTGTTGCGTAGTGGCTGCAGAAAGCTTCAATTCCCAGCTACAAGTCCAGGACCGAAAAAAAATATTGGGAGATAAGATAAGAAATTGTACTGCATATGTGAATAACCCCACCACATGCATGACTTTCACCATCCAGAAACAGGGCCTTTTCTTTTACCAGAAACATTCTGGACGCTATGCGCTGAGTATATTCAAATGTATGTGCAGTATGGCAGTTCTAAATCCCTTCACTAATGTCTATTTACCGGCTTGATCCTCCGTTCTGGCCCCCAATCTCTCGCTCAACCATTTCGATCGAACCTAGACTGGGGAACCTTTTGGAAAAGTCCTGAATATAATCATCCTTCTCTTTAGCTGTCATGTCCAACATTTGTTGTCCGGGAAACTCAATCAGCTCTTCCGTCGATGTTTGGGCCCGTGTGGGCTTTTGGGGTGATGATGGTCGTTGGCCAGTGGGCAGACTATTGAGATGCACTGGCTTCTTTGGAGCTGGGGGTCTCGCTGGGGGTTTGGATGTAAGTGCTGGGGGCGCAGAAGATGTCGAAGACGGACCTCGTGCTTGAGGTGAATCGACCCGTGTTTTTGCCACCATCAAGGGCTTCTTGGGAACTCCAGGAAGAGATTTCTCGGGCTTGTTGCCAGTCTCCGGAACATCTGTGTACTTTCCGTAACCTTGGGCAGTTCTTTGAATGTTGGACGGCTTTTGCTCTTCATTCAAGAGACTCTGAACCCTGTTTTGAATGCTGACAGCACGGGAAACTCCCCCAATACTCTTAGGCGGAACTGGTGGTCCGCGTTGTCCTGCAGCAACCCGCTTTCGATATTCGGCTTGTGCTGCTTCCACACGCTGTTCCTCTTCCTGGAGCTTCAGCCGTTCCATTTCCCGCTTCATTTCAGGTGTCATGCGATCCTCGTCATCGTGGAAATGACCATCGTCACTGCGTCCATCAGTTGCTTCAGAGCCCGCGATAGGAGTGAGGTCACGACGTGCCATGTCCCTTTCTGGCGAAGGGATTCTCCCATTGTTATGGGAGCTGCCTTCAAAGCGTTTAAATGCATCACCGAATTTTCCAGCCAGAATATTCTTGTTGCCAGAAAGCGAAGTCAAGCTGGAGCGTTTGCTAGACTTGGTCCGCTCCGAATCCTCCAGACTTCTCAAGAACTCCATGTCGCTCGACGTGCGTGGTTCGTCAGCTGGCTCTTGGTAGGGGGAGCGAGATTGGGGCGGCCGGCTTGATGAGCGTGATGCAGCCTCTCTTTCACGCAAGAAATCCAGAGTCGTACCCTCAAGATTCGTACTAGCAGGTCGTGGCCGCGAAGGGGCTGGCGAGGCGCGAGCAGCAGGTTCTAAGAAATCAGCACGAGGACGGCCGCCTTCAAGCGAGGGTCTCGATGAAGATGGCTGACGTTCATGACTAGGCTGCTGAAAAGCCGAAATTCTTTGTGAGACTGCAGCACGGGGTTCCTCTGCGTTCCATTGCGCTGCACTCGAGTCAACCTGCCTCGTAGCGCTGCTGGAACGAGAATATTCAGCGATTTCGCGCTGAACAGGTCGTTCCACATCCCGGCTGAACTTCTCAGGTGGAGGGGTCGAGGTCATTGTGCCAGTCGAGACATATCGCGAGTTGGATTGAGAAGAGATCGCCTGCAGCTCAGGGTTGTTGCTAATGATGGACTGCGCCCTGCTAATGTCAGGTCTACTTGGTGCGGACAAAGTCTTAGCAAGCGGAGGCTCCAAGGGAGGTGAAGCAACTGCAGCATGGTGTCCCACAGGAGTGACCGAGTGTGTTCTAGACACTGGCTTCGGTCGAGGGGACTCGGTCTGCGGTGCTGCGAATGCCTCGTCGGCCAGTTTTGCCGTCACTCTTTCGTTCAAATCAGATGACGTATTGCCTGTGGGTGAGATGGGTGAGGAGACATCAAAATCGAATTTGGAGCCTTGATCATGTAATAGTGAAAATTGATCAAGGGTAGGAAATCTTGAAGATAATTCGTCAAATTCTTTGGAAGCAGCCTTGGAATCAAGGGCAGCAAATGGGTCTCCCTCGGTCTTCCTCATCGGAGAAGCATCTGGCTTCTGGGCTACCTTGGCTGGAGCCGGTGAAACTGTCGGTCGTCCTCTTCGCATCGGTATAACATCAGGAATAACTTGCTTCTGAGGTTCGGCTCGCGTAAACACGGCACCCACGGCAGGAGTTTGTTCTGGTTTTGGGGCCTTGGGTTGAGGACTATCGGTTCTTGCGTGGGATTGCGAACGACTGTAAATCTGTGGCCGTTGTTATTATTATGAGTTCTTCTTGGGATAATCGTACACATACATCTTGAACGGGAACATCACGCCCTTGCATGGCGCATCCTTCCTTTAGTACTTGGAAGATATTCGGTCGATCTTGTAAATTTTCTCTCAACATTGATGCTGGAATCATGTCAGTCCTGAAACAAACAACCAGGGCCGATGAGCATTACCTATCAATTTCTTGAGCCTGTCAGAAAATACAGGGTGACTAGGGAATCTGTAACTGGCATTCAAAATTGCCAATTGGCCTTGGTCCTCAAAGGGAGTAGTGTAATAGCACAGCTTATACAGTAAAACTCCCAGCGCCCAAATATCAGATTTCTCGTTTATGGGTTGCTTGCGGTATACATCAATCATCTCAGGACTCCGGTACTGCATCGTGGTGTGCTTCTGTACATCTTCATCCATAAGACGACATTCGGTGACGGTAGTGGGGGCGGGACGAGGTGATGCAGCTGAACCGAAATCGCAAAGCTTGAATCGTTTGGAGGATCCTCTGGCGGTAATAAGAACGTTTTCGACTTTGATGTCGCGGTGTAGCAGTGGTGGTTTTAGGTAGTGCATGCACGCGACACCCTCAGCGATGTCGGTGAAGATGTTGAGGATCTCTGGCTCGGTGAGGCGGTGTTGTAGCCTGGTGTTCATGAAATCGATCAAGCCACCGCCATTGCAAAACTCCATGAGTAAAAAAACTTCGTATCCTCCTCCTTGAAGCTCGGAGGCATGCGAGTCGATATATGTGACGATCGGTCGGTGGCCTTTCAGACGCTTCATTGTCTCAACCTCGATGCGCATGCCCCGCAAGGTATCCTTATCGGGGACCGCAACTCGCTTCAAGACAGCCTGATCGGTGCCGTCGACAGGCTTGGCCAGCTTGACGAGGTAGACATGGGCGAAGCCTCCCTCGGAGAGATATTTCTGAATCACCACGCGGTGGCTACCAACCTGGATCTTGGTGCCTGGGGCGAAGGTACCAGCCGGAGCGCCTCCAGGGATGGCCACAGGAGAGCCGTAAGGGGCATGATGATGATGCTTGTTGGGCATCATATGCGCAGGGGGGTATTGGCCGTGTGAAGCCATCGTGAGCGGGAATATAGACGATTATTGACGATGACAGTTGAGGAGGATTTCGAGGGTGATGGAGATGACGGCGACCCCGTCCAACAGGGAGCGAACGAGCGAGCTTGAGCCAAGGAGCCAAGAAAGCGTCTGGCGGTCGAAAGGGGGTCGAGGAGATTCGATCGGGGCAGAATTGAAGTGAAAGGAACGGCAAAACTGGCAATTCAAGTCATTGGGATCAAACAAATGCTAAGTATAAGAGTGATTTAGAACGGTCGCATCGTCAAAAACACATGGCCCCTTGGCAAGTTGTTGGAGGTTGCAGGCCTGACCTTACCTATCATAGGTTCGATGCTCAGTGGCTTAACGTCCGTCACCCACAGACCGGCCACCCCCACAGACTGGCCACCTTGGCCAAAACACTAAGAACCGGATAGCATGATCAATTAATTAATTATCTCAACACCACATTTTTTATATTAAATGAAAATTTGTTAGTAAATATTTAAATGAAACTGAGTATAAAGATTCTTAAGTTTTAATTTC
>JABEEM010001074.1:0-35208 GCA_013363185.1 Fusarium secorum
AATGGCACCTCCACCTCTGGTAACACATCTCAAGTCTCAGACGGCGCTGGTGCAACGCTTCTCATGAGACGCAGCACTTCAAATGAACTCGGCCTGGGTGGCAACATCATGGATAAATTTGTTTCTGCAGTGATATTAGGCTGTGCACCAGACGAGATGGGTGTTGGGCCGGCGATTGCGACCCCAAAGCTACTGGACGGCACTGGCCTCAAGAAGGATGATATTCAGAGATGGGAAATCAACGAAGCTTTCGCAAGCCAGGCAATCTATTGCCTGAGAGAACTAGATCTCGAAAGGGCGTACCAGGATGATAAGGTCAACCCGAATGGAGGTGCCATTGCTTTAGGGCATCCGCTGGGTGATACAGGTGCAAGACTGACCAGCACGCTACTAGACTACATGGCTTGGGGCGGGCCGATGGCGGTGAGCTGGGAGTTGTTAGTATGTGTGTTGGAACTGGTATGGGCATGGCCGGATTGTTCATACGAGAATGAATAGCACCTAGAAAATGAACGATTGGAGTGTATAGAAGCTTTCCATATGCAGTCTGGCACAAAACTGTGACAATAATTGTATAACTAACAACTATGACCTCCGCGCCGAATTATTGGCCCCATCTTCTGTGTTGGTCCTTCAGTGCTGAGTTGAGGATTGAGAATGTTGAACCCGGCATCAGCCGTGTTTCTCAGCAAGACCCTACCCTCAGTTCGCATGGTTGTGATGTCATCTTTGATCAATATCATACGGCCGCAAAGTGATATAACCGGGAATGTTCTCTAATACCGCGAATCTTCAACAAGAAACTATTACCTCAACTACTAGTCGGAAATTTGAACTCATATTGACTTGTCAACAATGCGTTGGAGTCTAAACGAAGGTAAAATTGCAACAAGGTATCTGTGGTATTGTATATGTGTCTACTTGTTTATTACACGAGTTCGACAGATGGTTGATGCAACCTTGTACGCTGAAGACCCTTACCTCTTGAACTGTTGATAAATCTGACCAACATCTGTCATGTTGGCGATACCAGCAAAAGCACTCAAAGCCTTCTTCGCGCGGAGTCTCCAATCAAATTACCAACATGATCCAAGAACTTGGTATGGAGAAACTTCTCATCCAGAGGATTCTCGTAGCGACCAATCGTGTGCTCAACATGAACCTCGAGCTTCTTTCCATTCTCAAAGTCAACAGCAACAAACGCCTCGTGCTCGCTGACCTTGTCATCACTTGTAACATTGACCTTCTGGTGGAGTTCAATGACAGTCTTTTCTGCACAGCTTCATCTGTGAACTGGGCTGGGGTTGCTTCTCCGAACAGGAGTGCTATAGCGGCTCCGTGATAGACGCTGAACTTGCCCTGGAGACCTGTCTCGGGCTTGGGATCATCGGTCAGGAACAGAACGCGGGGATGAGTACGGGCCGTGACATTGACGATGTTGGTGAGGTCGAGACCGTCCTTCACTGCTTTGTCGTGGATCTGAATCCAGCCGTCGATGGCAGCGTGGATGATCCTGTCACAGGGGGGCGGCTTGAATGTGTTCCTAGAGATCTCCCAAACTTCGCCAAGGGTGGAGATCTCGGCAGTGAGATTCTCACAAGTGCTAATAACGTGAGACCGACCCCTCTTAGCTTCCAAGCCTTCAAGAGATCCCCCAAAGCCACTCTTAGCGAGTAGTGCTGACTGGAGACCTGCTTGTGCTGCAGCCCCAACGTGGAAAGGTTTAGTGTCTGTACCAAAGGACTCGTGCATTCCAATAACCTGAACGGAGGCTATGCTGATAGCTCTCTGCATTTGCTTAGTGTCGAGTCCGAGGAGCTTTCCGACAGCACCAGCAGAGCCAACCGATCCAACAGTACTGGTGATGTCTGATGAGTGTCAGTATGACCACCTCCGAGAAGAATTATCAGGTTCACTCACGCCATCCAACATTGTAATGCTCAGGAAAAACAGCAACACCAATCTTGCACTCCGCTTCAACGCCAGCAACGAAGGCTGCCAAGAAGTCCTCGCCTGATACAGGTGCCATCCACTCCGCAATAGCGAACAGAGCAGACGAGACAGGTCCAGAGGGGTGAATAGGGTTATCTCGGTGGGTATCGTCATAGTCATCAGCGTGAGAGTCAATGCTGTTGATGAGAGCTGCGGTCTTCACATCAACGTACTTCCCTGTCCTGAAGATGAAAGAGTTTCCTTCGGCTCCGATGAAGGGAACGTTGGCCTCGTACGCAATACCTGCTGGGGGTAAAGCGTAGCCGCCGATGGCACAGCCGGCCCAGTTGTAGACGCTCTTGGCGGCTATGTCGACGATTGGTTCGGTAAGGTTGCCAAACTGAAGGGCCAGAGCACGTGTTGCTAGAGCCTTGGTAGCCATGGTTGGATACCATCAATGCTGCTTGTCTTGAGTGTCTGCTGTGATAGACCAGCACATGAAGGGCATATCCTGATGGCATTTATACTTCTCCAAAGCTCCGTTCGTCTATCTTATGAAGGATCGACAGTCTCCTTGCTTCATTCTTACCCCGCGGATAGAACGGCACTTTTGTTCAGTGATACTGCGCGGTGTAACCCTCTCAAGTCCATATTGTGCAGGTTATCGTGACTCCGGACCACTATTTACCTAGAAAAGTGAATAGAACTCATGGCGGATCAATGTTTATGGGGTATACAAGTACATTGACCTCAAGCCAGCCACGAAGCAGTGCCATGACCACTCAACACCAACAAAGAGTGATGCACTACCCATGGATTCTAGATGATCTATTCAGTATCAGCAAATTATGCTATAAAAGGTCATGTGTCCTTCCGTGACGTCGGCAGTTGCCGACCGGTCACTTTCCTCGGGCGCTCTCCGCGGGCCCTCGACTGGACCTGTTCCACGGCATTGAGATCACCACAAAAACAAGCCCTTTAGGCTGGAACCTACTTCTCAAATGTGGGGATTCAGTACATCCGGGGTAACTCTTGACATTAAGCTTCAATTAAACTACGCTAGCAAGGTTTCATGCTTTCAAGTAGAAATACATGAGCGTGGGCGTCGCATTTGCCATTCTGAGCATATCGCCTATATGGCACTGCCTCCAAAGGATTTGGATATGCTACCTATTGTTAACTATTACAATACTGTCCGTCATGACTAGTTTGACAAATCACAGCGGTATTTGCTGCGTTGTTGAAGGACGGGCTGTGTTACTGTAGTGGCGACATGTGCACATCTTGGCCACGATCAGGGCCATAGTCCATGTCACTGTCTGAGTCCGAATCTATGTGGGTGATGATAATAGGCTTTCTCTCTTCCTCAATACTATTGCCTTACTGGTGGTGGTGGCCGAGGAAATGGAACGTTCTATACTCTACCATGCTTGGGGGTTGGACTGAGGAGAGGAGGCAGCTGATGAATCGCCTGTTGAGAAGCCTGAACATCATGTGATTATCGAACCGAACAAATAACGCAATCATTCTACAGCGGCTAGCAACTCATGGCTTCAGAGTCTCTAGATATACAATTGACCTTCCTATAAGGATACTTTTCACACTCCTGTCATTGACTCCAATGGCTCAGCAACAGTTAAAGGAGCTTCAGTCTTAGCCTTGACCTCATCCACAGTGACACCAGGGGCAATTTCAACCAGCTTCAAACCCGTAGCAAAGTCCACATCGAAGACTCCCTGAGAAGAGTTAGTATACTCCAAAAGCAGTATCGTGATAGTGACGTACCAAGTCCGTAATGATGCGTGATACGCACGCCCGGCTTGTGAGAGGAAAAGAGCACTGGTTCAAGATCTTGGGATTACCCTTCTTATCTGTATGTTCCATCGTGACAATGACCTTCGTCTTGCTCGGGTTGCTAACAAGGTCCATCGCGCCGCCGAAGCCTTTGACCTTTCCTGGAAGCATCCAATTCGCCAAGTCCCCTGTTGCGCTGACTTGCATGGCACCAAGAATGGTAACGTCGATACGACCACTACGGATCATGCCGAAACTTTCGTCGCTGCTGAAAACAGATGCACCGGGCTTCAATGTGACTGTTTCTTTACCAGCGTTGATGAGATCCGGATCAGCTTGGTTGCGTTCTTGGGATGGATAAGGTCCGAGACCTAGGATGCCGTTCTCCGATTGCAGCTGGACATCAACATCGTGTCCAACGAATGAGGCTGCCAGTATGGGCATACCGATTCCAAGATTGGCGTACAATCCATTCTTGAACTCCTTCGCTGCTCGTCGGACGATACGTTCTCGTTCTGCAGAAACCTCACCCTGACCCAAAGTTGTGACATCTTGCTCCTCCCCGGTATATTTCTCGATGCCTTTCACTGCAGTGCTCTGTATCACTCGCTTCACATAAATGCCCGGGAGATGAACTTACTCTGGGGGAATCTCCCCGGGTTCAACAATATGCTCGGCTTCAACGATTGTCATCTTGGCATTACGGCCCATTGGACCGTTGAAGTTTTCAGCTGCAAGGCGAAACTGACAATTTCCTAGCTTATCTGCCTTGAATGCCTTCACGAAAGCACAGTCTCCCGAGATACTGCTTTCAAGCAGATATGGCTTGCCATCGAATGCCTTGACGTCTTTGGGATCTGGGAATTGGGCATCGCTAGAAGATCCAATGGCTTTGTTCCGAGACGGGAGGTTGCCATTTTGAACAACAGTTCCGCCGCCAGCAGGCGTATAGAAAGCCGGGATACCTTTGCCACCAGCAGCGCAGCGTTCCGCGAGGGTACCCTGAGGAGTAAGTTCCAATTCAATGTCGCCTGTAAGATACATCTTCTCGAACGTTTTGTTCTCTCCGATATATGATGCAACCATCTTGCGTACTTGTCTGCTTTTTAAGAGCTTCCCCAGGCCCAAGTCATCAATTCCGGCATTGTTGGAAACAGCTGTTAGCCCGGTGACATCAGGCTTGTTGAGGACTTCATTGATGAGCGTGTCTGGGACACCACAAAGACCAAAGCCGCCGCATAGAATCGTCGTGTTTGGTCTCATGTCCTTCAACGCCTCTGCAGCCGAGGAGACAACCTTGTTGATGCCACAGCGCCCCCCAGAGATGGAGAAGTGTGTTGTAAGCAACACCTTCGTCTGCATGAGTCAGTCTTCGAGCATGATGACCAGTTGAGACGTAGGCGGAGATTTCAGAAAGGCAACCTACATGAGTCCCACGTTGGGCCACGGTTCGTGAGCTTATGCACAGGATTGACGATGCCATTGTGCCAATGTAGCCTTTCTAGAGGATATAAAAGGCAGTGCTAGTTATGAATCAGTAGGTGTTTACGAGCGACTTCAAGTCAACTTTCGACGGTCATACCCGCCACAGAGGTTCTATTTCTAGTCACACTCTGGTTGGTGAGTATCGAGCTCCGCCGTAGAGTAAATTGCTGTAGGGTTTCGGGAGCTGGCTGCGGAAAGTAGCCGTCGCCATGCTAAAAGTCAGCCATGAGGGTTTTGAATAATTTCTGGCTAACCAAGACCGAAAAGAAATTTATATGTCGAGTTTGAAAGATGTTTTCGAGCACCGATGGATCAAATATGCTGACTCTGATATGTTTGGGCACATGACTCACTGGTGCCACTGTCAAGAAAAGGAACTGGACACCAACAACATTATCTGGCAATACTCTCAGCTCGGATATATCTACTGGGGAATATGTGATATTCATGATAGGTCTTAGCTAGGCATCTTCCCTATTTGAGTGGTCACTTGTTAAGAGAACATTATTGGCATGGCCTAGCTCAACTAATCATCTTCTTCTATCTCATTAACCTCAACACCATCCAGTCCCTTCAGTTTCTCAACACAATCCTTGGTCACGGGACTTATGATAGTTAGTGACAACGCCAAAGCCAACTTGGTTGATGGTTACTTACGGGGGGATTCCCATGGGAGGGATGGATCTGGTCTCGATCCAAAACTCAACGCCAGTGTCGTCCTGGATAAGCCTGGAGAGATCTCGTTAGAATGATGAAGATGACCTTAGAATAGACTGCTTACTTCTTGAGCTGGGGCTCAGAGGCCTGCCATGCCTCGTAAACGCGGTAGGTGTAGCGAATTTTCTGGGTGTCTTGTTAGTAGGCGTGAGAACAGAGGGGCAATTCTTGAGTACAGTCTTATCGGCCATGATGGATGTAGAGATAAATCTCTTCGCGTGATAGAATTATTAGAGTGTTGACTCTTTTGCTATGGTTGAGAGGAAGCTGGGATGAGAAAGAACTTGGGAATCTTCCTGACCTTTTATACTTGAAAACTATTAGCACCAACGCACTCGAGATTGACAAACAATGAACTTCTACTCAATACCAGGTCATTTTGGCATCGCTTTCAGCTTTTGTCGATCATGGACAGATGCGTCTTGGCATTTGATCCACAAAGACTAACTTCGGCTGCGGGATCGTCAGATTGCAGACGCTATCAATGGTTTCCGTCACTATAAATTGCAGATCAAACTCAATTTGCAACTTCATCTTACTTTACATTCAGCTCGAGTTCACAGTATCAAATCCTAGATCATGTTCATACCGTTTAAGTGGATATTTACTGCTTATTTTATTTTCGGGGATCGACACGGAACGGGCGGCAGATCAGAATGTTGTGTGTCCAGCCGTCATACATGGAACTTTAAAACGATGTCTTACCTTTCACATGTCTTAATCACCAGAAAATTGAGATGAAGATGAATATTCAAACGTATTATCATTGGAGACCCGCTAAAGGGAAGCGCTAAGGGTATCGTGGGATAGAGAACAAGTTTTCTCTCCGCCTCGTAATTATATCTACTCCATCTTTTTATGACATGACCAAGTACGGCTTACGCAAGGTCTGATCCTCGAGTTTGGACAACAGTCTTCTTGACCAACACATTCCATCCTTTTTGGGCACGTGGCTGACCATTGGCATCGGCCAGATCTGACTGGCTGCTATTCCAGCCATGCAATTCTGCAACAGAGTCAGAAGCTTCTGATCGACTTCCATGCTTGCCTGTTTCGCCATTGCCATCTGACTTGTCGTCGTGGTCGATGATGGTGGTGACTCCAATACGCTTGCCAGCATTGTCGTGGAGATCAAAAGCCTCCTCGCCGTTCTGGCCGTGGCTGCGAAGGTAGCCTCCGGTTGGATGGTTGCTACCTGTTCTCTGCCAAGGCCTGGCTGAGTTTCCCTGTCCATCTGCAGATGATCCGTGACCAAGGAAGTTACGGAGGAGAGGTCGGAGTGTTGCGACAGCTGAGGCAGTGATACCAAGACCAGTCTCAACAGTGGACCAGATAGCGACATCTGAGGTAGAGTATAGGAAGTCGTCGATGTCGGTGAGGGAGTAGAGGTAAGGGAAGCGGATGATGGTTGCACTGGAGGCACTGTGTTCAAGGTCAGCAAACTAATTCAACGGGTAGAGGAGTGTTGACACATACATAGCACCTGCGGCCAGAATACCGACGACAGAAATCTTTGTTCTCTTGCTCATTTGAAGGTTGTAAACCAGGGCAATGGGCAGCAAACTGTAGGTCCAATCTGACAAACAGCTGATAGCGGAGTAAGCATAGAAGGCCTTGGCAACCACCGAGGCGTCCAAGCAGCTACCTCCAGGAGGGTTACTGGTATATCGGAGCCAGAAAAGTGATGTAGGTCGACATTGCAAGACGAACAGCAGGAAGAAAAACAAGCTGTAGATCTCTGTGATGCCGGTGATGGTCCAGATGATAATCTTGTGCGTTCGCGTAATGCAAATTCGTAACAAGAAGATAGCAATACTAGCCTTGATGGCCATGTTGGTCAAGACGTAGGTCGGTTCGCATGTCCACCACATCTGCATCGCTCTGGGGATATTCTCCGGCTCGATGTCCTTGAAGTGACGTCCAGTTCCATATCGGACACCAGTGATCTCATAGGAGCAAAAGACGATGAACATAAACTTTCTCGGTTAGCAGGATCTTACCAATAGGGGCATTGCGTCCTACCTGGGCAATGAGGGCAAGCCAATCATCCGCGCCAAACGCCTTGACAATCCATCCTCGGCAGTAGACGCGAAGACATGTCGCAATCGATGAGAGGATCACAAAAGTATAACCGATCGCAGCAATCTGCGTCGCCCGACTCTCGATCGCCATGGTGTTGAACTCGTGTGGCAGAGAAGAAGAAAGAAGAACAGGGTGCAGCGAGTGGACTCTCTCCTAACCGAGCGAGCGGGCAACACCCCATCGACTATATAGGCAGACATGGTAAAACACCACTCACTCGCCACGATTCTACGGACAACAATCCAGACCAGCATAGTTTCGTCTGTGGAGTGCAGGAGATGGAGACAAAAGGGGATTCCTGTAACAGACTATCCAAACGGCGTGACCAGGAAAACAAAGCAATGATTTGCGTCTTATCTAGATACATCTTAGCTCGATCTTCATGACTGGGAGGCTAGCCCTGCTTGTATTGGCGCAGCCAGAAAGTCGGGACCTTTGAGTCAGGGGGCCTCGGATTTGCGCCAATCTGCCACGAGAAAAAACGCTCTGACGGGGCGCGACAGGTTTCTAGTTCTTCTGTTACTCGGAGCGTGGTTCCATTGAGATCTCGTCCCAGGGCCTAGGAGATTGGCTAGACTGTTAGTGATGCATTATTCCGGTGATAGCGTCGGAGAACCGGATGATCTGCTTTGCGTTGGCCGAATGAGGTCAAGTGGCGATTTGTGCTTGGACCTTTGTTACACAAGGAAAACTCTGCGCGTAGTGGGCTTCGGGGAACCCACAAAAAGGGTATAATCTCGATAATAAGGGGAAATGATTTATTTACCTGATGGCTCCCAACAATTACTCAGGCTTCCCCGGGTCTGGAGATTACATAGTGGGTTTGAATGGAGCCGTTTAAGTGGCTGTTTTGCCTCTGGCAGAAGCAATGCTAGACATTTTTAGGTATGTAGATCGTGGTGGTAATCAATGTCTGTCAGTTGTATCGTAGATCCTAACAAAAGAAATCGAGCATCTCGGGAATTTGATAGGCGCGTCTGGCGATCGTTCACTTGGCCGAAACGCTTGCATGTTAAGGCTGTCGAGCACAATTCAACGCCCTTGGCATGCCTCGTAAATGCTTCCAATAGTTTGACGCCCATCGCATGATGAGTGGATCATAGCTTTGACTCGGGCACTCTTAAGCTTAAGCCCGAAGCTTTGTCATGAGGCGAGCTGAGCAGCTAGTAAATGTGATTGATCATAGGGCCGATGTATTAGCTGTTGTCATAGTCTCAAAGCAGTATGAAAGGTGCCCATCAGTATCTTCAGTGGATTACCTGATCAGTGAATTGGCATTCTAGGCCGTTTTTACGAGTCATGAATTGACCAATGAAAAACATTTCGGAGTCTCGCCCATGATGGCTTCGGATAAAACGCTCCAAACATCAACTCTATATCCGACGTTTTGAAGTCACCATTGACTGTGGCTTGCCCGTCATGTGGTTCGTTGAAACAATACGAAAATTGAAGAGAACAAGGCCAATCCGAGTCATTCATCTTATGTGCTTGAAACATTGTCAAAGCTGAAGTGGGTTATCAGGCGCGAAGGATTCGTGGCTGCTTGGCACTCGTGCGGAGTGAGGTTCTAGAAACTGGCGTATTAGCCAAGAAAGTTTTGATCCCTCAATTGATACTGGCCAAAGCAGGTCTAACTTTTACTAGGTACGTTCGCTAACCCTACGAGGGATGCTCCTCGTCAAAGTGGCTACGACCCAAACCAACTCCAACAAGCCATTTCGTCATACTCCTACCCTAGAACAACGCGTTTGCAAGCCATTACCCTCCATTCTAAGAACACGTTATATTACGTTATTGAGGATATTTTCGGACTGTCTCCTGAAAGAACTTTTAAATCTCTGTAACCCATCGCTTTTCAAGCAAGATCACAATCCCTGAACGTGAAACTAGGCGTGTCGTTTGGTAACTCTCACTTAAATTACTCTGTGCTTATAAGTTCCCTTAGTAACAAGTCTCGCTTGCAACCAGCAGATTCACAGTCATTCGTGACCATTTTGATGCCTAGTAAACGCACATATGATTCTTTTGTCTTATGCACTAGCATACACCCATTTCTAAAGCTTGTTCTGTGAAACCTTCCTCAGCGTCTCTAACGGCGACGTCTCTGCCAGAACAGTAGCATAAGAACCAAATCGCACGTGCACAGCTTCCTTTGGCTTTGGATCCCAGCAGTAAAACCGTCCAGTAGACCTCATCTTCTCCAAGTCGATCACAACAATTGACTCAACAGGCATAACAGTCTCTGTCCAGAACAGCATGTACAAGTTGTCTCCCAGCTTGAGCATCTGGCACTTCTCAGCATCTGCGATGCCCCTCTCTGTGCCGCTGAGACAATGCCAGGTCATGGTACCCTTGTTGAGATAAACATGCTCATAAGCATCTCGGGGAGTGTATCGGTACAGAACGTGCTTTCCAATGAGCTCATCAGTGGCTTGGAATGGTTCAACAGGCTTCCCTCCGAATGCGACCGCGTTGATGAAAGAGGTAAAGGTTCTGCGTTCACCATTCTCGTCCTTAAAGCCTGACACAGCAGCCATAGCTTGTCCAGTGGCTGTATCGACGATCAAAGTGACGACTTCGTTGTAGTCAGGCTTGAAGAAGTCAACGAAGAAAATATCTGGTCGCACTTCGAAAGCCTCGTACTTGGCTGGTGCAGTAAGACCTGCCCCTTCTCCCTCGAGAATCTTCCACGTGACGCTATCCGCATCAAAGTCATGAGAGATCTTCCAACCATTGTCGTAGGTATGTTCAAAATATTTGCCCTGCAGCTTGTTGGATGCTGGCATGAGGTGCTCCCTGAAGCCATCGGCCATTTCCTGGAGGGTTGGCCATTTAGCTACCGGGATATAGTCTGAGGTCTCTGAAGTAGCTGATGGAACCATGTTGAAAAGTAAGGAGGCTTGAAGAGTGAAGAATATGAAGTGTCGACTCAAGAGCTCTTTGTAGCGATGTTAAGAGAATGGTGACAAGGGTAGAAATTTGTCTTGGATAGTCTGTTCATTTGAGGAGAGTCGATGCCATCTTTATAGTAAATCGTTGAGCACCATAATGAGTGATCATTCAACAAGTTATCCTAAATTTACCCTGAATATCGGCTACCATCACTATTGAGTTCCGTTAATTCCGTGAAGTGTTTAATACCACAGTCGTATCAAAAACGGAGCTTCCCCGCATTATCATCAAGATCTAGAGTGCCATTGACCACGACCTTTCCGCTTACAGAAAAAAAGTGCGATGTCCCCCACCTGTATCTTTCTTTGGCGTGCGGAGAAAGCATCCTGGAAACTCTATTCCAAGGGTCTCGATGACATTTTTCCTTGTCATCAAGCCGGCACCCGAGATAGCTACGAGAGAGAATGATACGCAATGGCTGCCTTCGGACTTTAATCAGGCCGAAAGTCCTTCATTCATGATGCATATCCATTGTCCGACTCTCCGAGCTTCATATCTGCAACTGATTTCCCGGACTTTCGCGACACTGCATGAGCGTGAAACCAACTGATCAATGGTCAGTTTGTCAAGAGGGCGAGAAAGGGACGCAGTCAATTCTCTTGTACTATCCTAGAATAGTCTCCAGTCCAGCTTCTGTCATAACATCAATCCAATGCACACGCAAGACTGGACTCTTATTACAGGATGTCGAGTCAAGCTCCTCCATGGCCGCTAAGTCCATCCGTGCCCAAACCCTCTGAAGCACAGTAGCTGCCCTGTTAATCGTCTGGAGTTTGAGAGATAAGAATGACATGTGCAGTCTCTCAAGCACAAATCTCCTCCAGCCTGCGACTAAGGCTCTGATAATGGTGTTTGCATCTGAACTAATTCCAAGTGCACTTCCCGCTGCTAGGAATATGATGGTCTGAATGGCAATAGTTCGGGAATCCTCGGGAATAGTCTTCATGATTTCTAGTATCTTCACTGCAAGCTCTAAGATGTGCTGTGAGAGTATTGCATCTTGATTTCGATCATCCTGTAGGTGATGTGTGAGTTCGGGGAATGCCCGGTCAAGCTCGAGACGAGCAACCAATTGATAGCACTTAGCCACTTTACAGAGATGGTCTGACGGAGTCCTGTAGTCGCCAGTATTCTGTATCGCTGCAGGAGTCGGTATTTGGCAGTGGTCTATGTCCAGACTCAGAGAGAAAGCTTGGCTGAGTAAATCGAGGATGCGGCCTGATACATGAATATCACTCCCCATTGAATAAATGTATGAAATCAAACGTCGCTTCTGCCGTACTACTGTCATGCATTTGGCGAGACGGATCAAAATATTTGTGCCGACTCCGGTCCATGGACACGGATACCAAAAGGTCCTAGGTGGTAGAGCGGAGAACACGTCGAGGTATGAAAGGGCGCCAACCTCTTGATCAATCAAGCAAGATGCCATAACTTCCCAATAGACCATTGATGAAGCTATCAATCGTTGGATGCGGTGAGACGGCAACTGAAGGTCCTTGAGATCGAATTGGTTCATCCAAATGCTGAATACTTGTCGAGCACCATGAAAATGGCACAGGCCGAGAGAAGAAGGATAATGCCAGCTCTGTAAGTTGATATGTAAGCCCCGTAAGTTCGTTTCCGAGTAAAGACACCTACAGAAGTCATGCCAATGAGAGTGATACCCAACATCAAGTCATCTTTTATGGTTGGCGTTGTTGTGGCGCTGAGAGGAGCCAATGCATGTTGGGCAACATGTATTTCGGTGAGCTCCCTCGATATATGTGAAATAGCTTCCGTCTGAAAAGTCAAGGGTATTAAAGATGTGTCTTGTTCTTGCTGGCTTAGATGGGCCGCCGACGCACTCAAGGCACTATTGAACACGATCGGGGAGTTCCGTATAAATTCTAGCAGATCCGAACGATAAGGGTTATTAGGTGAGTCGAAAGATGGCAGGACCTGACATGCTGATGCAAAGTAGTGTGTTAAAAGCTTGGAGGACTCTTCCTGCGGGGAGTACAGTGCAAGGGTATTGTCGGTGTCAAATGGTGAATCGTCAATGCCAGGCGAGTTCCCTGAGCTTGGGCCAGCATACGAATGAATGCCATAGTCAATTTCATATTTGGTCGACCATTTTACTGGGCGTTTATAGCCAGGACATAACAGATTGGATTTTACGCAACGAGTACAAGCAGGCTCTGCTTCATCGCATTTCAGCTTCTGCCGCAGCGTTTAGCAAGCTATTTATGAAGTCATCGAAGGTAAGGACATTAGACCCACGCGTTTCTTACAAGTAATGCAGCCGCCTTTGCGTTACAGCAACATTAGCTGAGTTAAGGTAGACAAGGTGGTCAAGTCTCAGGGCCAGACTCACTCCTCAATTTCTGTCGCCTTCGGGTCGATGCCGAAGAAGCAGTAGACTGTTCCATGGAGAACTGCCAACGCTAACGGTGCAGTAAGATCATCGCTTTATGAAATAGAGTCATGCAAGGGATCCCCCTGCTTAGCAACGTGACTAACAGACCCTGGTAGCCTGTCAGCAAGATAAGAAGGTTGTCCAAGATATGAGATAGGCGAAGAGTCGGAAATCGGAAGATGGTTCCGTTGATAAAAGTCATGTGGTTATGAATTGGTCGGCTGGGATTGGCTAGATGTCCTGGACACCAGCCACCTAAGCAAATCTTACCTCGTTAAGATTGCGATATTGTTTGGCAAGATAGCAGTACAGCAGCACCAGGGGTAGTTCCGATAAAGTGTCTAACGGCTTATCACAATAATGAACCACAATCACTGCTACAACTACCAGGTGAGGGATTCTGCTTTGAGATAGGAAGTAATCTTTATTGATTATTACATAGCGAGTGAATTGGCTGGCATGGTCCCTATCCATCAAAGGACAGTAATCGCATTTGTCAAAACAAACTACTGTAGCGTTCCTTCTAAAACTTCAGCATCTGTCAGTGGACCAACATACCGCTTGCTAACCCTCAGAGGCCAATAGATGCAGCCAAACACCAGAGCACCACCTAAGACAACAGGTGCATAATTCATGTTCACCGCAGTGATTGGCTGATAAGGAGGGAAAAGAAGGAAGATGCAGGTATACATGAGATAAATAACAGCAATGATGTTGATGGGTAGGCCTGCTTTACCGAGTCTCCAAGGACCCCAGCGCAGAGTATGCGGGCGGAATAAGCGTCGCCAGATCAAGAGAATGATTGGAAGGAGGTACGAGGCCTGTAGACTGACGACCGCAAGGGATAGGATAGCATTGAAAGCCGTCGTAGAACCAATGTTAATGAGACTCAGCAGCATAAGCAGGAAGCTGACAACGACAATGGATACGGTGGGGATTTGTCGACGTTTGTCAACGCTTGCAATACGCTCAGCAAACGGGAGACCTGAGTAATTGTAATGTTAGTCATGTGTAGCTCATAACGATCAAACTGACTTACCTCCATCTCTAGCAAACGCCCACATGATACGAGCTGCTGCTGTGAGGAGAGGAACTGTCGACAAGCAAGCCATAACAGTAGTCATAGCAGTCAAGGTAGTAGCAGCCGCAACGCTGCCGGTCATATGAAGCCAAATCTCAATGATAGGGAACCCTGTAGGTGTTGCCAAAGCCGCCGAAATATCTCCCATGAAGAAGAGAACTATAAGGAGGAAGGCAAAGCCCAATGGACCGTTAACCAAGAGACAACCAACCATAGCTCTGGGTACACCCATCTCGGCATTGTTCATCTCCTCGCTAAGATGGGGGGCACCATCATAGCCGATAAGAACATAGCAAGAGCTGAGAAGTCCTATACTCCATGCCACGGCGTCGTTGCCCCATCCGGAATTGTTCTCGAAGTGGGAAAAGACCCATTCGGCCGAGTGTTTGGTTGGTGAAGTCACGGCCATTGTGACTATGATTGCGATGAAGAAGGTGACGTGTAGCACGAGGGTCAGCTTCTCAATGAGTGGCAGCTTGTTACTGCAGAAGATACAAATGCAAGCAGAGCCCAGAAGGACGGCCCAGAAGAGCAGCGTGCCATGATATCTATGGAAGACGTAGGAATCGGGATAGTTGAGGACGAGGAGGCCTTGGATCTGTGTTCCGGCGAGAAAGGGGGCACTGCCAGCAGAGGCTATCCAGCCTAGCGTTCTTCAACCTGTCAGTCTGTATTTTCGTCTCGCATCCAAGTTCGATCGTGACTCACGAGATATATCCAGCGAACCAGCTGGTTAAGGGTCGGCTCATTTTCGGACTCAGCTTGGCTACGAAGTGGTATTGTCCGCCGGCGGTAGGATAGCTAAGGATCAACGCGTCAGCAGTTACACAGAATGCAAATGTGCTAGCTCACCTTGACGCCAGTTCAGCCAAGGAACTGGCAGAACAGAGTGATCCGATAAAAGCCACGATGACGCCGTAAACAAGGGATACTGGCCCTCCGCTTACGAGCCCAGAAGCGAGTGTACTTCAGAGAAGGGTCAGTTTGAGTCAAACAGCAAGAGCGACGGGTATCGAACCTAGACAGTGCTTCCCATGTTGCCATCAGGTTGACACATGTCGCAACCATGGCAGTAAGTGAGAAGTTGCGCTGTCATGACCAGTCAGCACGCCCACGCGTCTCGGAACCATCATCTCATACCTTTGTCTGCTGAACGTAGCCATGGCGCTCCAGGGTCTGTTCATCCTGGTTCTGCGAACCAAGATGCTTCTCATTGTCAGTTGCAGGAGATGCCATATCGAGAGACATGTTGATTTGCAACTCGATGTTTGTGAGTGGGAGAACAACAAGAGCGTGCTCGGACCTTTATCTTCGTCTGGGCTATCATGCTTCGGAACCCCAGGTCTGGGGTAACGGCAGACGCGGCAGTCATTAGACGTCTAGCGTTCTGCATTGGGGAAAAAGTGCGCGTGGCGATGCTTACTAGCGTGGTAGTCGCTATCTTGACCAGGGGGAGAGTCATTAGTGAAGCCTACCCCGCGTTTTCCGATAAAGGGTATGAGGCTTGCTGTCCGGGACTGGTTCCGATATGACCATAGAAAGCAGATATCCAATTCCGAGTTCTGAATAGTCACCGGAAAGTTCCCAACGAATTGAGATATCTCATAGTCGTAATTACGAGAGATCGGGAACAAATCGCAAATGAGGTTTACTGAGCTATACCTAGCGTTGAAGAGCACGAATTTGGGGTTCCAAAACCAACAGCGAAAGACATGGACGGTTTCCGAGCTGCAGCATGTTGAGCAATCGCTATTCATGAGAGCAAATTATATGTAGCTAATACCACTGCAACAACGCAACGGAGCTGAACACTTAGTTTGTATCCTTAACATGGATGCAAAAAGAAGAGCTTGCCGAAATCATAGAATGAAGCAAAAAGAATTGATCACGCTGGGGATCGAACCCAGAATCTTCTGATTCGTAGTCAGACGCCTTGCCATTGGGCCACGCGACCGGATTATTTGTTATGCCAGAGCCGTTGGAGTTTGGGCCCAATGTCGCTGCAGGATACGCTCAATCGAAACTCGCTAAAATCGGTCGAACAAAATTGACACGAAAGAGCTTCTTCTTGTCCAGTAGTACTAATGTCCTGACTCGATGGAGCGGATACAGATGTTTAGATAAGTGACTTCAGCCATGGGTCACCCCGGAGCGCCAGGCCTTCATCTCTTGTCCTATGAAGAAATGAAGTAGCAAAATGCTTCGCAATTCTATTTTACTGACATGATCCTGTTACCGTACTCAATGTGCGTCCTCGGATCATAGTCATCTTGATCAAGCCTGTGATCCATCGCCCACTCTTCAATTAATGACCATTTTCGGCAAATATGCGTCGTAGTTGCATTTGGAAAGTTTTTCCCAACCTGAGGTGCCCAATACCAATGTATCAAACTCAAGTCAGCATTGCACATAAGACTCTGTCTAATAGAGTCAATGCAGTGAAACTTGTGCATAGTTTGTAATCTGCCCAGACCTCCATCTGTTGAGTTGAAGTCCCTTACCATCTTCCGAATATCATTGAGGCAGTGGAGTTGGTGATATACATCAAGACTGGTAATGTAGTAGTCTGGATCTCTGGAGATCTGCGACGTAGGACGGGACAATTGTGATGCCTCTTGGCTAGATATCCTAACGAGATAAGGCTTCATCAGATTTCTCCATGCGTCTTCTGCTCTTGGAGATGCGCCATAGAAGTCTGTAGTTCCTGAGCTACGAGTTTGGTTAGTTATGATCCGTCACAAGGTGAAGTACAATCACTTACTGGTCTTCGGGGAAATCTGAATTGAAAGTGACTATTTCGTACTCGACCGCGCTCTGCGCCGGAGCTTCCGAAGTTAGGATTTAGTAAAGTTTCCAAGGAGTAGTCTGACACGGCACCATACAATAGAGAGCATCAGGCCAGGGAGGCAAGGGTGATCTTGTTGTCGCCCACAAGAAAAGAGATGAGACAATCAGAAGAATGTTGAGTAAGAGAGATGTAAATGCAATGGCAGGCATGTATTTATGCATCCTCTGCTTCGAACGTGGCTCAATTTGTGTTTCCCAGTCTCTCAAGTCATGGAGATGGTCATCTCCATTCTTCAACAGTCGATCATGGGATTCATGACTCTCCCAACCATCCAGGGAAGACCGCGACATTTTTGTCAGAGGAACAGCAAGTCGAAATTTGGCAATGCAAAAAGTGTAAAACGCCTGCCACTTGATATATGGCACACATAGACGGGATTCTGTGTTGCTCTAGCGCTGACATGCAACTCATCTTATCCTGCCAGTCGGTCATCACTACGCCGAGCCTTCACTTACGTTCGCGACGCACTATGCCGGTGAGTCTTCTGTTTTTCTGTAGATGGTTGCCGCTCATAGAATTATCCCCTCTCGTAGGATTCAGGCTGTGCCAAGACGCATGTAAGATTGAGCTTTTATCCACCAGTCACGATACGGACTACAGACTTTCAGGCCTAGGAAATCCTTCGTAGGAGTATGTTAAAACCCAATCCAATGAGTCGTCACATAATGCAGTTTGACCTTGTTTACCAAACTCGTCATGCACACTGATCACAAGCGCCATGGGAAGCTCTTCGGCTTCCATCATCCGTGCTGTTACCTCGATCCTCGAAATGCATGGCTATTTGTGAGCGCAGTGTGACATTCCCCCGCAGATGACAAGGTTGCTTTTGTTCTCAAAGGATGTATCAAGGTCGATAACGTCAGTTTCGGCACAGCATTGCACCGAGGTGGTGGAATGAAATATGGATATAAGCGCATCATGATCACAAGACTTTACAGGCAAACGACAGCGACATCATTCATCAACGAACTCTACTCTACTATCATCACATCTTGAGAACAAGAGTCACAAACCTTGAAAACATGAAGGTCTCTCATATTGTGGCGCTCAGCGCTCCCCTACTTGCTTTAGCAGCACCTACGCCTACCAATAGCCAACTTTCTAAGAAGGCCGAAGCCGAGAGCTTCTTCCTCCAAACCGATGTCGGGTGGTTCGACGGTGGCGATAAGAAACGTGCCATTTCTGAGAAGCCCTCGACCAAAAAGCGTGCTCCAGCTGACGCTGACGCTGAAAGCTTCTTCCTTCAAACAGATGTTGGGTGGTTTGATGGCGGAGACAAGAAGCGCGCTTCAATCGACGAGAGAGCTCCCATTGTGAAGCGTGTTCAGATTGAGAAACGTGAGCCCTCTGACCCTGAGGCTGAGAGTTTCTTTCTTCAGACTGATGTTGGTTGGTTCGATGGTGGTGACAAGAAGCGGGCGACAGGTGATGCTAGATTAAAGGAGTAGGCGTCTCGATGCCGGTTACTGGATACTATTAAATCGCTTAATTGCGTTGCATGATCAAGCTTTGTCTCCTTCATGTAAATATAAACGAAACTCAAACACGGTCACAACTAGTGCTTTTGCGGCCTATTCACCACTGTGCCCTCATTCCCATAACTCAAACCTGCCTTGTCCTACAAATAATAGACGAAGAGAAAAGACTGACGGTTGTTGAGATTATAGGGACGGTTACACGCTCAACTGAGAGCCAGACGTAATGCTGCATGGTCAAGTCGTGGGTACTGACACACAAAAACGCCAGCGGCCAAAAATGAGGATGTTAGTGGGATTTAACCACCGTTATTGGACGAACAGGGAATCGAACCCTGGACCACTCCCAGATGCGACGATCTGTAACTTGGACGGAACATGCTAAGGGAGTATTATACCACTAAACCATTCGCCCAGAACTTATTGTGGAACGTCGTACGTCTGGCAGATCCCATGAAGCTATGTCTTAAGGACTATCCGCTCTTGGATGGCTTTCTACGCTGAGTATATGATATACAGTTACGTCGCTTGTCACTTCATGTGTTTGATTGAACGTTATCACAATCTGGTGAACCGTCTTTTCATTACCTAACTCCCTCTATAATCCATCATACAATGTCTTCGGATGTAAATTTTAGACGGAGCTGGTATTGTCGTGTCCATGGACTTTGCTACACCGCTATCGCCGTGTAAAAACCGATTTGTGCGACGAAAACGCCGACCCACGCCCTGAAGACTTTGATGAGGATTTTTCTGATGCTTCCACTTTCTCCTGCGCCTCTAGGAATGGCTGTGGTTATGGCACCGAAGATACTTGCGAATATAACAGAAAAATAGACGCGGAAGGCCGAGATTCAGACAATGAGCTCGACAAAAACGATCCCTTTGACATCGAGTACCTCGAGATGAAGCTAGACCGGCGTGCCCGCAAGAGAGAATTGCGAGTACAGAAGAAATGGGAGGAAGAGATGAGACAAAAGAGTGAGAAATACAGACAGCAAATCAACGAGAGATTAAGAGAGGAGAAGAGGAAGGAAGCTCAAAAGATCAAAGTCTATGAGGATGCGGAAAAAGCCGGGGATGCTTGGAGACAGCACAAAAAAAAAACTGAGACCTTGGAAAACACACGAAGAGGTGGCTACTAAAGACGATATCGGACTCGAGACGCGTTATGTCAATGAACTCCAAAGACGCCCTCGGCCGGGCGCAATCTCTTGAGGAGACGCCTACTCCTCTCAACCTCGGCCTCATGAGAATGTTCAAGCTCTTGTCAATCGATCACATCAAGCACTGCCCCTACGGGCTCGCGCTTAAGACGCACATCGAGTTTAGCAGCTGGTTCGACTGGGGCAAGTTCAATGAGGAACGGATTCGGACGCTAAGAGCTGAAAAGCTCTCCGGGCACATATATCTACTCTCAGATACGGTCTTTGACTTGGACAATTTCACGCCACCAGAGTATTGTCGCACCAAAACTCATAACTCGGGAACAAGCGCAGAGCCGTTATATATCCAGTTCTTTGACGACAATAACTTGACTCTCAAGATCAGCCGCGAGACGGTATTTAAAAATTGCGAGGAGGAGGTCCCTTGGATTGCACCTACGTTTTTTACATACTACGGCATCTGGGAGAGATACATGGTTGATAAAGAAAAGCAGGAAGAAGAACAATGGGAAACTGAAGAAGAAAGCGTTATAGAACGAGTGACCAAGCTTTAAGGTCAAGAGTATCGTGTATCAGAACTGGGCACTGCCGACCATCAGCGCTGATTGGACGTCTAGAGGAGTGTATACATGCAGTGATTCTTCGCGATGTTTTAGTTGCTGCTGATTGTGCGTCTGTGGATAACATACGGTCTTTTTCATAGTAGGAAAGGAAGGCGGATCTTTTTTTTAACTATCCAGAGTGGTGTTTCCTAATTTATTGCTTCTGATATTAGGCTGTGATTACGGAGTTTATCATAACATTATTCCTCAAATGCCCATTCAAAAGAAACTTTACCTCCCAACAGATTCATATAAAAGCCGTACTTTATGGGAATTCTGAAATTTGCTGAGATTTTCTTATAACATAAACATAATAGTCAAAGCCTCCACCGTCTCCTAGTACCTCCATTTCCATCTCAAAGATGTTATCTGGGTTCAGTAAAAGCTTCATAAAATGGGGTTGTCTGAAAGTAATGTAGAGAAGCACTCCATCCGCATTTAACACACGATGTACCTACAAGTTGTTAGAGGCAATCATTTCCTGGGAGTAATAGCCATCCACATACCTCTTTCAAGTATCTGCTTGTATTTTCCCTTACTTCGTCAGGGGGGCTCCAAGGACTGCCGTAAATCATGGCGTCCAATGTTCCCTTATCGAAAGCGACATCTATCGAGCCAGTTGCAATTGATGGCATATCTCGGACATCGACTCTGCTCCATTGAATTCCTGCAATTTCCTTGTGTCTCTCTGTCATCATATCAACCACTACAGGAGAAAAGTCGACACATAATTGCTTCTGGTAACCACGCTCGGCAAACTCAGCAGGTACAACCTAAGCTGAAGTTAGTGTGCTGTGATAAAATTTCACTTATCAGTCGACTGACACTATCACCCGAGCCAATGTGAAGAATCCTTGGGTCATCCTGAGCTGTCCGTCCTGGTTGTTCTAAGAGGTTCTTCTGTAGAAATGGAAGGACCTGCGAAAATGACCGGAACCATTCGTGAGTTGGATCATTATTATTTGAGGTCGCATAGCAACTATCCCAGTATTCGGAAAGTCCGAGTTGTTGGTCCTCTGCAATTGTCATAATGGCGGTCAATCTGTCGATTTTCTCTAATTTTTACAGCTCCATTCAAAATTCTTTAGCATAGAGTCATGACTCCACAGGAACTAAATCACATGTATTCGTCTTATCGTGGATCATAGTGGAAAGCTATTCCCGTTTTGAGTAGTATCGCGGGGTGGGTTCGCCAATCTGTTGGTGTTGAGTGCAGGCATTACCTAGTACATACTCTTCGTTTGGAATTGTTGTAGAGAAAAAATTACATAAGATTTTCCCTGTGAATGGGTTGACCTGCAAATGCTTTTGTAGAATTTCACCCAAGTTCAATATGTAACGAGTATCTGGATCTGTTCAGCCTATACCGCATTGTGGATAATCGATAGTCAGACAGCTATCCGTACCCAATCCCCAGCTTCGACAAGTTGACATGAAAAGGAAGCGATGCTTCTAGATGAGATCCTTTTCACGCCTAAAAAAAAAAAAAAAACGAAAAGTCGGTAGAGCACTTCACCTCCGAAGATATGGATTGTGAGGTGTCTAGTATACAGCCAGTCAAAGCCGCTCTCGCCAAAGCAAAGAAAAGGTCGCAAAAGAACTCGCCCTCCTTCAGAGGCTTGGAAGAAAAGACTTACAACCTTTTTTCTACCGACCACGTCAAGCACTGCTGGCACACAATCACTTCAGCCAAATACATCGAATTCTATCCCCCTGAGGATTGGGACCCATTTCTGAATTACACAGACGGAAGAGGCCCAGTCGAAGGCCATATCTACTTGGTTGCAGGCCAGCTCTGTGATCTTGATTTGTTTACTCCCCCAAAGTATCACAGCACCAAATTCCGCAAACTCAAAGCCAACAAAGGTCGCAAGACGGTGGATGTCCAGTTCCTTGACGACTACTTCTTGATTCTCAAGATCCATCGTGACTTCGTGTTTTCAACCCAGTCAAGAGAGATACCGAAAGACGCGCCGGAAGTCTTTACATATTATGGCATTGCTGAAGGCTACAGGCCCCCAGTTGATAGGAGGGAGCAGGAAGCTAAGCCACGTCGCTCAGCATCTCCTCAGTGATCAGTCGCTTATGATGACCGGCTCTTTAGCAGGATGAGGTTTCTGAGTGCGTTCTACATGTATGGGACTTGGCTGTATGTGAGGGGCCAGTTGGGATTACTGGGTATGGTGAAAAGGAGAGACACGTTGGGATTGACCGGTGGAGTTTCTCATTAATGATAGATAGTTACAGCCATCTATCTGATACTCGGTAGGTATAGAACACGCTATTGGCGTCCCATTAGGGTGCTCACGATTGAAAACAGTCATCGCTTGGTGGAACTTGATTCTCCCCAGCAAATGAATCGTCGCATGCATCCTTGACCCTATTGAACTCGATGGTGCCTTGTAAGTCCTTAGCATGAGTGGTACCATAGACCTCCTCAATAAACGCAAAGATGGGATCCAGGCCGGAAGTGACCTATTTATGGTCATTGTGAGCGGCGAATCCAAGAATTTGAAGTTTATTTACACCTGAAGAAGTCCAGATGTTACCATCAACAGTCCAGCTCGCTGGTGATACCCACTTCACATCCGGACCCATCGCGGCAACAGCTTTCCAAGCCTTTTTGTTCGTGGCTCTTTTGCCATCCAACACTCCAGCTCTGGCTAGGATCCCTGCCCCAGTACATGTTGTGATCAGGTACTTCAAGCCTGGGTGCGTCTTCTTGACAAAGGCGATGACTTCATCTACATCGCCCATTCTAGACCCTGGTCCACCGGGTACAAGCAAGACTTCGATGTCCTTTGGTGGGTCGGCATAAGTATGAGTTGGGTTGACGGAGAACCAGAATGACGAGTTTTGCTTATTGAGGGCTGGGTTAACAGGTTCAACCCAGACTGGTGATAGGCTTGGGGCAATGAGAGCGAGATTGAGTTGAAGAGAGACGGCGAGGTACCATAGAGAATTTAGGGGGCCAAAAACATCAATACTGTCGAAAGATCTATAGAGTGCGACGCCCCAGTTCTTCGGAGGCGCAGGTTCAATTGACAGGGCTAGCAGCGAACGCAGCGGCGATGCTGTTGAAGGCGAGAAAAATGGGAGGCAAGAGTTTCATGGGTTTAACAGAGACGATATACAAAGCAATGCCGACTTGCCTCAAACGCACAGTCAGAGTCGTTTATATAAACCAATTTGATACGGCGGAATTTGCAAGCTTCATAAGCTTAATGCACAAACCCGCTCGACCTCTCTTCGGCCATGGACGAGAGCGTTTATTGTATAATACCTGCTCAAACTCTCTCGTCCATGGCTGAAGAGGATTTGTTTCAGAGTAAGGGTTGCTAATAACGGTGCTTATCGGCGTGACGTGATTGAGTTGCCAAGATTGAGATAAGGTGATGGGATTGACATCCCAGCCCTATGTAACCAAATACCGCAAGTCAGTTGATGTCCACCGGTTGAGACGTCTAGACTGAGCAGCAAAGAGGATTATTACAAACAGCCAACCGCGATAGGCAGCTAGGCGTGTTTTAGATAGCATGAAATACATTTTTATAAGTCTACGTTCTCTTTATGCAGCCCAAACTCAAGCCAACGAAAAGAGTTGTTTACTCTATGCTTGTTAAGCCTCGAGGCTTCCCTCGGGAAGAAAGAGATCATCTCCATCCCTAGCATTAAACTGGTAGTAAACTTGATTGTTCATGCCCCTGCCCTCGGAAGTAGAACAAGTCTGAACCTCGCCGTCACCAACGGTATCATGGGTCCTGGGGTTGTGAATGGAAGAGTACCGTTGACGATTGGGTAACACAGATGTTCATCGTAACTATCGGACTGTTGCCTGTCTTACAGTTTGCAATGTATGGGTAGAATACGTGGTATGTGCAGAATTAGTGACCCCTGGTGGTATCTGGGAGTCGGCTGGTGGCAGTTTCGAGGGCATACAAACTGCTTAAGAGACAGAGGACGGTTGGTTTATTGATGACCGCAACATCCAAGTTTACGGTCTCCTAGCTATGCAAAAAGACTGTCATGGTAATTGAGTCAAGTGTTTCGATCCAAAAAGAAAAAAATAAATTGTTTGATGAGACTGGGACTCGAACCCAGGAGGATTGCTCCACCAGGAAATTGGTGTTAAGGTTAACCTTAACCTGGCGCCATAACCAACTCGGCCATCTCACCCAAGCTAGTGCTGATGCGTCGTCGACTTAACAACAGTGTCTACTATCCTAACAACCTCAGTACAACTATTACCTCAACCACTTCCATGATACTCGAGAACATAATCTACATCTTTGTCTCCTCTCCCGGATAGATTGACTAGGATCCGCTCTGATGAAGGTCGCTGCGCTGCTAGTCGTATGGCGAATGCGATTGCATGTGCGCTCTCCAAAGCAATGATGATACCTTCACTCTTTGCCATGCGGAAGAATGTGTTGATGACCTCATCGTTGCCGACAGTTGAGACTGTTATGCGCCCAGCACCGTGAAGCATGGCCATCTCGGGTCCAATGCCTGGATAGACGAGCCCTGAGGCTACGGACGAGACAGGAGCAGGCTTGCCTCCGTCTTGTTGGAGAACCAGCGTCTTTGCGCCATGCAACGTACCTGGTTTGCCGTATGATAGTGTTGCTGCATGTTGACCAGGTTTCTCGGAACGTCCCAGCGGTTCCACCGCATGCAATTTCACTGCTGTATCATCAATGAAAGCAGAGTACATTCCCATCGCATTGGATCCACCAGCGACACATGCGACAACATGCTCAGGCAGAGTACCATCAGTCATGACGAGGAACTGCTCTCGCGCTTCTTTGCCAATCACAGACTGAAAGTCTCTCACAATCAATGGAAATGGATGAGGTCCAATCGCCGACCCAATCGCATACAGCGCATGCTCTCGTTGTTCAACATACGCATTGAACGCGGAGTCGCTGGCCTCTGTCAACGCAGACTGCCCCTCAGTAGCAGCAACAACTTTTGCTCCAAGAATCTGCATCCGACCAACATTTGACCTTTGCTTCTCGGTATCGAAGCCACCCATATGTATCTCACACTCAAGGCCGAAATAGGCCGCTGCAGTTGCGAGCGCAACACCGTGTTGACCTGCCCCCGTCTCAGCGATGAGTTTAGTCTTTCCCATTGCTTTAGCGAGAAGTGCGAAACCAACGCAGTGGTTGATCTTATGCGCTCCTGTATGGTTCAGGTCTTCGCGCTTCACGAAAATTTGAGCACCGCCGACTTCTCGGGAAATATTCTCGAGATAGTGGATTGGTGTTGGGCGGCCTTGGAGACCAATGCGGACTTTGTTAAGAGTCTGATTGAAGGAGGGTGAGTGGCAGAGTTCTCGGTACTTGGTGGCTAATTCTTCGAGTGCCTGGTGAGCTTCGGGTGGGTAGAAGTTACCGCCGAATTGGCCGTAATAGCCATTCTGGTCTGGGTAAGTTTCTGAGTGAGATTGATGAATGCTTCCCATGATGGCAGGTGATGGTACTGGAACGATGGAAGACTGGAGGTTAATTGAAGAATATTAGTATCAACCGAGCATAAAGTAGTACTAGGATCAGCTATTTATAATATTCTCTAGAAAATAGTGCCAAGTCATGCACATCGTCCAATATCGCGGGGCTCATTTACATTTAGGGTGCAGCTTGACACGAAGGGTGCAAACTAGCGCCATCAAGACATAGAATCGTACTGAATATAAAACAAAGCTAACCCAGAGCTGACTATGAAATGAACTCCAGGATGGAATCAACAAAATAGCTCTCGTTCTCTAAGTACATTACGTGTCCCGAGTCTGGTACAGTGACAAGCTTGAAATCACCCTCAACACCCTTCTCCTGCGCCGTCTTGATAACCAAATCTCTCATCATATCCACTAAAGGGTTGAGGTGCGCATCATGGTCTCCTTTCACAAACATTATCCTCTCACAGCTTTCCAAAAGCTGAGGTACGAACGGCCTCATATCAAATCGCTTGTTCTTCTGCAACGTCATCATCGCACGCAAGCCATCCAGACTCAGAGTTGAACTAGCAAGTTTAAGTCGTTCATCCTGGTTGGGATGTTCATCAAGCCACTCTTTGCTCGCCCAGCCATAGTGCATTTGACGAATAACATTCGCAGTAGTCCCATCTGCCTCAGCCTGGGAGCGCATCTTGTCAAAGTACTCAAGTGGCATTATACCGAGGGCGCCGAAAGATGCAGGAGGGCACGCGCAGTATGCAAGGTTTTGGATCAACTTTGGGTGACGGCAGGCTAGGTAGACGCCGCTGGCTGCACCAAGTGAGACGCCGACCCAGGCGCGGATGCTGTCGATGTGCAAAACACGAAGGATTTCATCGATATCGTCGACTAGTTCTTCCATCTCTACGTTATTGACGTCTTTTACAGGAGTGCTTTGACCGTGGCCGGGGTGGTCGTAGCTGAGGACGCGGTAGCCTGATGAGGCGAGTCGCTGGGCAACTGGCTGATACAGAGTGGTGTCAGCGCCGAAGCTGTTTGAGAGGACAATCCAGGGGCCATTTTGTGATTCTTGTGCGATACTATAAGATATCTTGCGGCTCGTAGAGAGGACGGCACATTTGATGCTGTTTTGAGCAGAGGCCATTGTGGTGCAACGACTAGTGAGACAGCAAGCGAGGCAACGAAATACAGATAAATATGGTAAAGATTTGGGGTTGAGGTCACAAGACGAATTGAGTAGCTGTTAAGGAACTCAGATTTATGCATACGGACACTTATTTGCTGCCGGATGGTTCTTTGCATTGTACAGCTTGGTATGTCTCCGAGCATAAGCTTACCAATCCTTCGTCCTTCAATATTCAGTGCATGGTCAGCAAAACCTACCTATAATGCTGACCTCTTTCCCGCAGTGATGAGCTACGCAGGTGTATTTTGTAATTGCCGCTTAACATTCTTCCAAAGTAGTATAGCTCAAATAGTAACTAAGCAACCTCGCAGATAATCCTCCACCTCACCCGGCTTAGACAGAGGTGCCATCATACCAACATATCCATCAGGTCTCACCACTGCAACAACACCATCATCTTTTGACACACCCAATACTTCGTAGACGTCCTCCCTCTTTGACACTCCATAAGTTCGCATCTCTGCAAATGTCTTTACTCCCGCTGGCAGATCAGTCCACTCGAATCTTGACGTGAGTGGATGCACTATAATGAGGTTTACAGTGCCTTTCGGGAACTTTTGTAGAATCTCGACGGATGACTGTAGACTAGACTGTGAAATGCCGGATTTGTCGAATAAGTCGTTGCTTGCGAAGATGAGGATGTAGTAACGGCCGGTCGGTGGCATTTCTATGAGATAAGTCAGTAAGTCAGTCTTAGATCTTCGGATCCAAAGTTTCACACAAACATACCGTCTTGCAAATGGTGATCAGTGGCGTCAGCATAGCGCTTCACCTCAACATCAAGTAGTCGTCGTCCCGGCGTCAACGCGCCCAAGAGCGGATCCCCTCGCAACAAGTTGCTCTTTGCACCCAGCTCTCTTATAAGTTGACTGCCCTTGTACTGGAGTCCGCATCCACTAGTAAACCCGCTGCCGTCACTGAAGACTCGAAGGAACTCTTTGTGGGTGAGGCCTGAAGTTTCGGCATCTGCTGATCCAATGCGACCGGAGAACATGTGCGAGAACTGGGCGTCGAACTCGATGAGTTGGCGAGCTACGTCTACGCGCTCTTGCGAAAATGTTTCGAGGTTGGGGTCTGTTCCGGAAGCGCTTGATGGAGTGAGGCCGTGGATCTTATGAACAAGTTTCCAAGCTAGGTTGTAAGAGTCCATCATCGACACGTTCATGCCCTGTCCGGCCTTGGGGCTGTGAGTATGGCAGGCTGCATAAAATTAGCACTATCTCATTGAATAGAGTCTGAATGAGGCTTACCATCACCAACAATGAACACCCTTTCCACTCCATCAGACGTCTTTGCAGAGAACCTGGGAGCCATGCGCTGTCCAATCTGATAAGCCGCCCACCAATCTGGCTCAGTCCCCTCCTTGATCTTGATCTTGTACGGCGCAAACACCTGTCTCGCTTGCTCAAAGATATACTCCAGCGTAACAGCACCACGTCGCTTCTTATCAGCCGATTTCTTATCCGTTCCAGTATCACCGCTCGTGTCAACCTCTTCAGCGACTTGAACGTAAAGACGAGTCAGATACTCGCCTGTTGCAATCTGTTCCCTGGGAATGACCATGACGGAACCAGCGTCTGAGTGAACTGCGCATCGCTTGCGAATGTCGGGGAAGTTTGTGTCGGCGACGAAATCGCATACACCCCAGATGTGATCCGTTGTTTCGCCTTCGAGCTCTAGACCCATGCATTTTCGAACCTTGGAACGTGCACCGTCCGCACCGATGAGATACTTTGTTCGAACGGTGCCTTGTTGAGTTGATCCATCTGGAAGATCTTGTTCATATTTGACCATGATGGGGAACTCAGCATTGGTGTCGTCGACTGTATACTCCAGGAAACGATGGGATCTTCTGATGGCTCCCTTGCCTGCATAGAGATGAAGGTTCTCTTCTAGGATTCGCTCAATGCGGCCTTGATGGATGGTGACCTCGAACGGGAAACGAGCAGGGACATTGACATCGGGAGCGAAACTGGTCCGTTCAATTCCGGTGGCATGAGAGCCATTGCCGTTGGTGTTTGCGTTTCCGTTTGATTGCACAGGGTTCCAAAACGCCACCTCCTCCATGTGGCAGCCTTCGCTGATGATCTCACTTGCTATCCCCAAACTCTGAAATACTTCAAGAGTCCTTGGTTGAAGTCCATCTGCCTGACCGGCTTTCAGTGTACCCGGCTTGGAGTCCAGACAGAGAAGCGAGGCTTCTGTGATGCCATATCTTGCGAGCAGCAAGGTTAGAAACAGACCTGCTGGTCCAGCCTATGACGTGTTCGTGAGCACAGATAATCCTATCAATGAGAGCTGTTACTTACACCAATTACGACGACTTCTTTATGTTCTCCGGTGACATTGGACAAATCTGGCTGCTGCGAAAGTCGGGGTAGCGGTAGAGCGCGCGAAGGGAGGATTCTCTGGTCTCGCGCGGCGTTGGAGGTTTCTTGGAAGACAGGCATCACGAATATCCAAACTTTAAGCTCAATAAGCAATGAAAATGAAACTTTTGAACTGTTTAACGTCTTTCAAGTCATGTTTATCAACTCGCAGGTCACGATGCACCGCTTTTCTCGGCACCCACCAATTCCGGCAATATCTCCGATCTTCCGCCCAAGCCCGGAACTTTGATTTCTCGGCAGTTTTTAGCGCAACTGCCGGGGCGGGGAACTTTTCCCACCAAATTCGTTGTTATTTGGGCGGAAGTCCGGAAATTCTCACTCTCACAAACAATGGCAAGTTCCGGATCTTTACCAAGTCGACGAAATCTACCGCGGGCGTCGCATGCGTGCCAGAGATGTCGCGCGAAGAAGGCGAAATGCGATCAGCAGCAGCCTTGTGCTAATTGTGTGAGACATGAGTGGGATTGTGTCTATGGGTTGAGGAGGAAGAATGCGAGAGCCAGTACTGTTTCGGTGTTGAACGATGTGCAGCGCAATACGCCGCCGTCACCGTTATCTTCTTCGCGAAGTTATTATGATGAGGCGGCGCGACGGAGCGAACCGCTGGAACAGGCTCATTCTACGGGCCGTATAGGTATAGTAATAATACTTGCCTTAGATGCTTGGGACTGACGATTGGCTCGTGTAGACGATGGTGATGTTGTAGGTGACATCAATCAGCATACTCACGGCACAGAGTTCTATGGTACATCGTCCAACTTTGTGCTCCTCAATCAATTCTTCGTGTATGCTCAGAAGAATCTACCGCCCGGTCACCCAAACTCAAGCGGCAATGCCGGCTTCCTTTCTGCCAACGCTCATGACGGGAATGTCATAGGACACGGCCTCGTCACACAATCGCCAATTTCCATTGTCAATCTCCTTTCTGACCGAGGAGTCTTGGACCCTCCTTCAAGACCAAAGACTCCGCCAACGCGAGCAGGGGCCCAAGACGAAATCCAGGCGCGTTCGTCTCTTGAGACGAGACAAGGGACCACAGGACTTGAGGACTCGGTCCATCGTGGCCCTCCACCGGCTACCAGCCAGAACAGAGCATCCGCGGACAACTCGCTATCATCATCGAAGGAAAGGCTAGAGCGCGAATACATCAGACAGTTCTTCAACAACCTTCACCATCTTCACCCTATGCTTGATCCCATTGCTTTCGTCAAGCAATGCGAGGAACTCGTCTGGAGCTCTCCAACCTCCATGGAAAGTAACAAGACTCGGCGACATTTCTTTGCCCTATACCATATAGTCGTGGCTGTAGGCGCGATCGTTGCTGGTTCTTGTATCACTCAGGACTTTGAGCGCGACATCAATGTCTGCATGAAGCTTCCGGCTCAAGGACAAGACTTTAATCCTTCCCGATTAAGCCAAGAACTCTCGAAGAAGTACTTCCGGAAGTCCAGGATGTTGCTCGGAGATGTGTTCGAAGTTTGCTCTTTAGAAAGCGCCCAGACACTTCTCCTCATGGTACGTGACCTTCAGTCCCAGTGAAACCGGGAAACTGACCCAGTAAAGTCTTTGTACTGTCAGAACTCCCTCAAACCTCACGCGTGCTACATGTACTGCGGTCATGCCGTCCGCACTGCACTAGCCATCGGTATCGCGAGAGAAACTCCATCCAACTCCATTGAGGATCGCAAGGCAGCACGAAGAACGTGGTGGTGCATTTACTCTCACGAGATTGATATGAGCTGCAGTGCAGGTCGTCGCGATAGTCTTGGCAAGCCTAGAAATTACCAAATCGATCTGCCTCATATCAAAGGGCAAAATGTCGCGATATCTAACCAGGCTGATCTGGAGAATTGCAGTGCGGCCATGATCAATGAGATGGTTCATTTCGCTGCGGTCCTACGGCGCATCTCGAAGGAACTATACTATGACTCGAAGGGTCTGACTTTGTTGCAAAAGTCCGCTGTTGCGAAGGAGCTCGATCCCCTGCTTGACGACTGGAAAGCTAAGCTACCTACTTATCTAGACTTCACAGCCGTATCATTCCGTGAACAAGAATGGGCAGCTAAACAGAAGCTTGTACTTCATCTCAGATACCTCAACGCTAGAATCGTTCTCCATCGCCCATTCCTCGAACAACCTATGCTTACGGCAGAAGCTAACATGTCTACACATGCTGAGCTATGTTTGGATGCCGCACGGAAGACAATTTGCGTCATGTATGATGCATACGCAAATAGACACTACTTCCGCACTTGGTGGTACAACTCCACTTATACCTTGTACGCCGGGATGATCGTGCTGTATATCATCATGCTTGGTCCTACAGCTGTTCCATCAGAGAATCTCCTCGCCGATGCTGTCAAAGCGCATGATATCTTGCAATCAATGGAGGAGGCTACTGTTGCTCGAAGAAGTGCGAGTCTGATTCAGGAAGGACTAGAGGTAGCACGAGCGTGCGTGCAGCGGCAACAGAGTAGGCCGGATGGTGATGCTGAACCACCGATCTTCGATGGTACACAGGGTGACTTGAACAGTATTGCAGATCAGTTTTCGAGTGCTGTTTCGGGACAGGATCATGCATTGTTAGCTTCGATCATTGATCCGAATTTGCTGCAAGATTTTATGGCGGCGGATCAGGATGCTCTCGGATTGGGGTTTGAGATGCCGTCCTTAGATGGGTTGTATGGTGAAGCATTGGATGTTGATACTATGTCAATGATGCCCTGAGTCGAAAGAAGATCGAGCCGGTATCAAACCCGGTTGTGTATATTTTGCGTAATTAAAATGAACTGTGCCTTATCCAATTGTATAGTCATCATTCGTCTAGCTATAACGCATCTCGCGACCACTATCAGATGAGCTGTCTCCTATGCTTACAAAACTCTCTAGTCGACATCTGGAACAGGTAGATCATCAATGAATCTGAACTTCCGTCCCAATTTCGCCATTGCCTCCTCAGCCTTCTCTCTTCGAAGTTTCGCAGCTGCTTCATCCGAGACGAGAACAAAGTCATATGTCATCAAGGCGGAACCAATTTTGACACCATACTTCTTCGCCATTTCTTCGTCTTCAACCTTCTTGATGTTGACAATCAACGAGTCCTTGACACCAAACACGGCATCAGTAGTCTCATAAGGATCGTCTTTGAGATAAAGAGCGCTGTTGTTTCACGCGTGTCAGTACCTGTTATAGCGTGGGGGAATTGTAGGCTTACGTGATTAGAGGATCGTATCCGTCTTTCTTGAACATGAAGTGCATGTGACTGGGTCGGTAGCAATGTCGGCCCAGTACTTTAAGCAACTTTCCGACGGGTCCGTCATGAGGAATAGGATATGGCACTGGTACAATAGCCTTGAACCAAAAGTCTCCATTATCGTCACTGGTCAGCACAGCTCTTCCATCCGGACCAGTTCGGTCAGCGTGTTGAACATCGTAGAACCCCTTAGAATCAGTCTCCCAGACATCAATCTTGGCTCCGGGAATTGGTGAGCCATTGACATCCTTGAGGGTGCATAGAACAAGAAGAGGTTCGCCCTCCGTATCTTGGGAGATGAGACTTCCCTCTTTGACATGCTCCGCCTCGTGGGTGTGGAACGGACCCAAGACAGTTCCTTCAGTGCTGCCCTTTGGTTTTGGATGATCAATTGAGTCAACCAAAAGTGAAAGACCCAAGATATCAGATAATAAGATGAACTCTTGTCGGACATCCGTACAGATCTGACCAACTTGTGTCAAGAACTGAATAGCTGTCATCCATTCGTCTGTAGTGAGTCTTGTTTCTCTCGCCAAGTCATGCAAATGTGTGACCACTCGTTCAAGGATATACTTCAAGCGCAGATTACTGCACTGAGAGTTGATGGCGTGAACATTTTCGGTGATGTTATCAATAGTGAGATCTTTCAGATTAACAGGAGCCGCCATGATGAATGAATAAATGGCAAATAATTTTATAATAAGTTCTAGCCTTCAATTCAGTTCCACCTCAAGCAATTTATCACTTCTAAACCCCGCGTTTCAATACGTCGTCGTTGTGGGGACGGTGTGATCCGAAGCTCGGGACCCGGGCTTTGAGACGTCGGATGATGCTCCACATTCCGGAAGTTGAGGATTTCCGCCAGCCGGACACAATTATCGGCAGTTAGTCTCAGGATCGGATCGGATACGTCATTGGCTCGATCAGTCAGCCGAGTTTGCTACGTCTTCGTTGGTCGCCAAAATCGCACGCATGTGAGTTGTAGGGTAGCTGCAGCACCGCGACGTGAAGAACAAAACTGTCGATGCTAGAGATAATGGAAATCGCGAGATCTCTCGAAAGATATTTCATCATGCTTGATAAATGGGTCTTTTTAATTGCGCATCGACTTGAAATGCAACACCGTGCCAAGAGCGTGATTCTAGAGCATCGTCATAAGAAATAGTGATTGACACCAATAATCAAGCGTAAATCATAGTTATAAACACATTTGACAAAAAGACTAGATATTAACTTGGATAGAGCTTTCTTTATTTCAATATCGAAAAAACGACATCTAAGTCAGCGCAAATTTGGGAACTCTCCAGTTGAAAATACAATGTCGCTATGGTTCATGACCTGACGACGCGATCTGAGGTTCGGTTTCTGGACGCGTTTTCTGAACTGCATAAGTATTAGTCAGCAAAGACGAGGTCGCGTGGCCCAATGGCAAGGCGTCTGACTACGAATCAGAAGATTCTGGGTTCGATCCCCAGCGTGATCATTCTTTTTGCTTTTTCGTGCCTTGATTTCATTGCGGCTGTTTCACGGAGTAGTTCACTCCGCTGAATTGACTTTCTAGAAGCCTTCTTAGGCTAAAGTCTGCACGGAAAAGCGGGGAACGGAAAAGGGATCACCGCGGATAAGCATCGTTTCAAGTTTCGTAAAGGTTAATTAAATACAAGGGCCGTGGCATAATTGAGGTTAATTAAAGACAAACGTGTCAGGATGCCAAGCGGTGACCTCACCATTGGAGGATATACATCTCTCCATCGCGGGGAATCTGCCCGACAACCGAACTCTCTGGATATACGTGGATCTTTGACTTCTGTAGTACTCGGAGGATAGTCCTCCGAGGATAATATAACTCTATGCCGGGCCTTCCTCAAGAACGATGAACTTTGTTCCTCGCTCTCTTCACCTCGTGTCCTGGTTATCAAAATGCATGGTAAACTACTCAGTGTGCTTCTAGGCTCTGCCGTTTTGGCAGTGCCTAGCCAAGCCGTCAACCTTTTCGTAGCGGACTACGGCGGCAATCTGAGCACTCTGAGCCTCACCGAATCCGCCAAAGGCTTCGATCTGTCCGTCACCTCGAAAACGACCGATTGCTCTCCCGGACCTAACTGGCTCACTCTTGACAAGCCTAACAACGTGCTTTATTGTCTAGATCGCGGTCTCAACTTCCAACCGCCTGGATCATTGAACTCGTTCACCATTGGAGACAAGGGTGTTTTGAAGCGCGTTTCTCGCGTCAAGTCCATCGCAGGAGGCGCTGTTGCAGGCGACATCATTACCGGAGCAAACGGCAAGCGCGGTTATTTCACTGCTTCATAGTAAGTTGCCGACAATTGCTTGGGAATTGAAGTGACTCACATGTCATAGCACTCCAGCATACATGGGCAAACCGTTT
>JABEEM010001075.1:0-12846 GCA_013363185.1 Fusarium secorum
GATGGTGGCCGAAATATCGAGAAGTGGTGGTAGGGGAAGGTCAGAGCTGGCGAGAGAAAGGCGCTGTAGAACCTGTGGAAAGACTGGACATAATACAAGAACATGTCAGATAGTTGTACGAATATCTGAAGAAGAGTATAGCGATTAGTTTCAATTACTTAGATGCTTTGCTGTGATTTTAAGCTCTATTCTGTCTTGATGGTGGGAATTTCTGGTGCACTCGCTTGGTTGGTGCACTCGCTTATCATATACGTTATCAGAAACTTGAGTGTGTCTTGAGCTTTTCATCGTTTCCCTTCTTAGCTTGCACGATTCCATTTGCTGGTCATCACAGCAGTGCATGCGACTAGGCTGAACTAATAGAGCAATTTGATCACCACGATGAGCACAGTCCTAAGCCTGAGTCAATCATGTATCAATGACTTCCAGGATCTTTTGTCAAGTCTCAGAGGGACTGCACCTCGATTCCTGCAGCAGATGCCTCCCTCGACAATCGAAATACAGCTTGGAAAATTCAGAATTTGGTGTGGGAATCTTGGTGCTTTGCAGACGGGCTATTCTTCGCTTGATTACAGGTTGAGAGAGTCGGTTCTCATGCACAAAAACCTTTCGCAGCTTCTCCAACAGCTTGGCATGGCATTGGAAGAGTGTAAGCTTTAACAACCGAGATTTGAAGAGATAAGAAGCTAATGACACAATAGCTACCGCTGTCGTATCAGGGGAAAGGCTTCCGTTCGACGAGGAGTCTATGCCGTCAGATATTAGCGAAGAATCTGACGATGACACAAGCAACGAGTACTTTCCATCAACAGAGCTATCTATGAGGGTTGCAAGTATTACTGACATACTTAACAACCTATACCGATTATCCTACAAAATTCGCAACTCTAATCTTCGCCCCAGTTCTACCAGGGCCAGCCTGATCCAAGCGGTAGACAATGACACCGGGATGGATCTCTTCGATACGCTTTATGAGTTCGACTCCAGGCACCTGATTGAGCTTTTCACAGCTATGCGTCAAGGAAAGTCTGAAGACATTGAAGCTTCCGAGGTTATTCTTGAAAGACTCGCAAAATCTAATGTCTTACGGCGGAAGCAATTTCGATATTGGGAAAGGCATGCTAGAAAACTTGGTGTTCAGGTTCTACCTGTGCGTCAGACACCTAGCAGAGAGATGCCCTCAGCATCAGAAGCTCCAGAGGACGTGGGACTTCTACAAGCGCAACGGCTTGAACTACCTCCCCCGGTCGAGGAACAGAGCCACCTCTCTGAGACTAATGCGACCCCATATGACCCCGCCCTAGATGATAGAACAGAGAGAGAAACCATACTATCACTGGCCTCGACTGCCCTCGATGCTGACGGAAAGGGAATTGAGGTCCCCAAACCTCCTGAGGAAGCACTGAATGGAGACTCGTTTACCTGCCCTTACTGTTGGGTGATATGCCCCCCAAAAGAAGGAAGAGGGAAGAGCTGGAAATCGCATGTCCTCCATGACTTGAGACCTTACGTATGCACGTATGAAGCATGCAATTCCCCCAACGATCTTTATCAGTCGAGAAAAGCGTGGGTGGATCACGAAGAAGCTGTGCATCGGCCCAGTTGGCGATGCCGCGATCACCCTGATGTCTTGTATGCGACATCTGCTAGCTTTCAGCGTCATCTGTTACGAAAGCATGATAGAGGTCTCTCCCGTGAACAACTCGAGGACTTGACCAACGTCTCTAAATTGGGACGCGTTGATGACCGTGATGCTTGCCCCATATGCTTCGAGGAACAGCCGTTCCCCAAGGGCCTGACAAATCATCTAGCAAACCATCTTGAGCGAATTGCACTATTTGCTCTGCCGAGGACTATATCCAGTGATGAGAAGAACATGGATGAGAGTCAGTTCTCCAAATTGTTCAACATTGACCCTGACGATTCCTCGACATCAGAACAGTTTGAAGAAGAAGAGGAAGAAGGAGAAGAAGAAGAAGACCCGTCAGGCACTCAGTGGAAGGCCACTAAAAGCCCATCTTATCCCCCTGAACTGAATGAGCTACTCGGAATGTTGCAATATTATGCAATATTCTTCATGGCAATAAAATCCGATCTCATCGGAATCAGCCTAACTCTGGGTGGCCACGACAAGTTTGCATTCGAACTAGCCTCGAGTGATGCGGGAAGATGCTTATTCATGACACAACAGGTCGTCGAATGTAACCCGAGGGTTCATGTGACCGCAAAAGACGGAAATAGTTTGACAGAGATACTGAGGGACATGCGGAGATTTCTTGATACAACTAGGATAGAGCTTGATAAGGTTCATGAGAACAACTTGGAAGACCAACAGAAACAGATCGCGCTGGTTACTGAAGCATTGGGAGGACTAGGAATCGTGCATGATATTCTTGAGGGAATACTCCAGGTACTTGAAGGGTAAGCCAAATCCCGCATCTTTGTTGATTAAGCTACTGCTGACCCGTTTGAGATCCATTCCCTTAACCACCGGCCTCGGCAAAATCGGAGAGTATCAAAGCATTTTAACAACGTTGTGTAAGTCATTGGGATGATGGTATTGTACATGAAAGCTTACGCATCACAAAGTGCCCGCCGGAGTTGAAACTTCATCGGATTTGAGGGATACCCAACATATGACCGAGTCCATTGAACAACCACCGGATGTGACTCATGAGATGACAGAGGCTCCGGAGTATGATGAGAGGTTAGGGGCTCTGGATGAGACGTTAGAGGCTCCAGAGGATGATGAGATGTTAGAGGCTCTGGAGTATGATGAGAGGTTAGAAGATCCGGAGTACGATGAGGCGCTGGATCCTCGTAAGCACGGAAACGCCATTACCAAACTTCCAAAGCTAAAGTCTCGACAGGTTACCGAACTGCTCATTCGCGAATGTTCCAGCCTGGTGAGGTACGTACTGAAGTATCAACATGTGTTTCATCCCTGATGAACATTCTATAGGTGTTCAAAACTCTCTGGCCTGAGCCTGCCCCTGGAATTCCGTATACAGGCGAGGAAGCACTATATCGTGATCATTATGGTCAATTTTTATTTGTCAGCTTTCGTCGCTTCATTGTTGTCGCCAATGACAGAGATCATTGCACATGCGTGTAAGTCAACCCACTGCGAGGAAAGCAAGCGCTGACGAGGCAGGCCAATCACAACATATGATGGAAAAGGATTAAAAAAGAAAGCAGTTGATCCTCAAAGTCATGGTATCGTATATGAGTCAAGTGGTCGCTCACCGCAGCTTTTACAAGGGGAGGATATGCCGGGGTTTCCACCTATTCGAGTTCATATGTATGAGGACGGTGAGAGAATAGATGAGACGGCTCGAGTATGCTATGCGAAGCTTATGACAGTTGAGCATGCCCTCAAAGTTCTTTTTATAGGGCGTGTTGTGGCCGCAGATTTGAAAAGTGTCTCTTCCGCAGTGGATGCTTGCTGGGAGAAGAAAGATCATAAGATGAGAAGGAGAAGGAGAAGATGAGAGACACGTGGGAAGAAAGTAATAAGTTTGTTCACTGGAACTCAGTATTCTTGCCGCTGTCGAAAGCCGAGGCAGCCTATTTTATACACTATCAAATGTTCCAGAATTTGCCATGGCGATTTTCCATTTATACTTGAGATTAAGATTGAGAATAACGTTTTGATAGATTAATTATTAACACATTAAGGCCAAGGAGAGGATTTAGGGTACTTGAAACTAGAACATGGCCCTAAGCCGGCTCTACCAAAAACGCCACAGTCAAGAGCCAGAACTTATATGGTTCTGTCGATATGATATAAAAGTACTCAGCTTCTTCGACTGGTCAAGGCATGATCCTAACCAAGCCAGGTTCTCTTCAGCTTTATTGCCAATAGTTTGAACTCTGACTTCCAGCCACCAGTCACAATCCTTTCCAAAGACGTTAGAGGCTCCAGAGCTCCGGTCCTTCGGTCGGGCCTGTCTTCAACTTATCGTAAAAATGGCGTTGGGCATCTCATAGTGACGAAAACTCGGAGTTTCAAGGGAAATTTGCGGCCAGAGAATCCGAACACTTTCCAGTCTCTAACAATACTTGTCGCCATGCAGAAAAACTCCCAGTTCAAAATCATTATCGTTGGTGCCGGCGTCACAGGCCTCACGCTTGCTCACTGACTAGCCAAAGCTGGCATTGACTTCGTCCTCTTGGACAAGGGCGTGGTGGCACCGAGCTTCGGGACTACCATCGCCCTTCATCCTCATGGTTGCCGAATCCTACACCAATTAGGCTACCTGGACGCTGTACTGGCCAAGTGCGATACCATGGGCGGTGCGCATTGCCGCGATCCCACCGGAAAGAGCTTTGCCTCCAACGACTTCTTTAGCGACTTCTTTGGTGCTGTACGAAAATTGTACGTACTACTTCATTTAGCTGGGACTCACTCACTAATCATGTGAAGCGCGGGTTATGATACTAGGACACTCGACCGCCAGGTATTCCTGCGTCAGATCTACGAGCTGCTGCCCGATAAGTCTCAAGTCTATGAAAAGGCCCGCGTTGAGGAAATTATCGAGGAGAATTCGGTTGCTCGCGTCATCCTAGCTGATGGTCATGAGTTCGTTGGTGATGTAGTGGTTGGTTCTGATGACGTTCATTCCAAAGTTCGCGAAATCATGTGGGACAAAGCCAATGCACTTCACCCTGGTATGATCACAGTTGATTGGAAGAGAGGTAAGTATGTGTAATACTATGGCAGATGTCATCAGTTACTCACAGTCTTTAAGCTATGGTCAATACAAGGCCATCGTAATAGCAAGCTCGCCAGTCCCTGGTATTCGTGCTCACGACATGGAAATCACCTCCAATGACAAGTACTCTTTCCTCCTCCTCTGTCAACCAGACTAGATATCCATCATTGTGCATAGCAAGCTCCCTGAAGACCAGCAGTGTACGTGGGCTACGCGCCGACGTTATACTGAGGCCGATATGGAGGCGCTCGTGAGTAAGATATCTGAGCGTCCTGACACAGATACCGTCGTATTTGGGGAACTGTGGAAGCGACGTCTGAAAGCACAAATGATATCACTTGAAGAGGGGGTGTCTTCTCCATCTATGGTACTCCAATAGGTCTCACCACCCGTTAGGCTATCGCAGTTGGTTCCATCTTCTTTCCACCAAGCTTAGCTTTCTAGTGTTGGCTAGTTTTAGTCAGTTGATATATGTATGAAATGAGACACCTACGACTAGTGGGCAAGCGCACACGAAACTAAGCGCAGCGGCCGCCATGAAGAAAGCCCATATGCTCTTCATAGCACTTGCGATCTCTGGGATAACCACGGCCTTTTGTTCCTCAGAAAGAGCTTTGAACACGGCGCTGCTGGTGCCCGCAATCAAGTTACCAATGTCAGCTTGGGAGGCGGTTGGTAGGGCGTTGCCCACTTTGTCAACGGCGACGTTGTGGAACAGGCTGCCACTGATAGCAAGAAAGAGTACCATTCCGAGATCCTGGGCTAGAGACAATGTTAGCTGGAAACAACGCCGAATGGCTTGCCAGGGGATACTTGCAAATCGTCATGGCACCAACTGCATTGGCAATTTCGTGGGTGGGAACCAGTGACTGCATGATGGCGAACCCAGCGACGATATAGCATCCCGCTCCGGCTCCGATAAGTATGTTGTAGCCGTATACCTTGCCGTTAGATGTGGTGTCATCAATGGTATCTGGAGGGCGTTAGAACAGACTACCACGATATTGAACACCTTACACATTAGAGCACTACCAATAAGTGAAAGAGCACTACCTCCGATGTACCAAACAGGAATTAGTCCGTATTTCGGCATTAGGAAGCCATTCAGCATCGAAACAGTAACCATAAACATGATCAAAGGAAGTAAACGAACGCCAGCTTCGAGTGCTCCATCGCCCTGAAGATGTCAGTTACAAATACATCGAGACGCAGTCAGAACTGCTACCTTGATGAACTGGAAATACAGCGGGACGAAGTAAGTCATGGCCTGGACTTGGTTAGTCACCGTATTCCTTTCGATACTGTGTGACTTACTAGGATGATGCCCGAAGATAGAAAGACTTGGAGCTGCATGTTGATAAGAATCCACTTCTTGAAGAAGTGCAGGGGATACAAGCGGTTTTCCTTGGAGACTAGAGGATGCAGTTTAAGTAGGATTATGAAAGTCACCAGGAGAACGCCGGTGACAGTCCAGAGTGCAATGATGGTCCCCGAGTGGAATGAATAGACGACACCACCGAAGGTAAGCGCAACGGTCAGGCAAGCAGATCCCGCCAGGAAGATGACTGCGTTGATCCAATCGACAAGGCTGAGCTTCTCTGACAGGGTTTTGGTCGGGTTGGGAGCGGTACTGGGGAATAGGAGGAAGTACGCAGGAGCAAAAATAGCGCCGATAGGAAGATTGATGTAAAATCCCTGGGTGTCAAGTCAGTTAGTGTCGAATGAGAGAAAGAAGGAAAGATACATACCCATCTCCAGGTCGCGCTGCTTGTTGCGAATGCTCCACCAACCTATCGAAAATGGTCAGTCCACAGTCAATGATGTGACGGGAGATGGAGCTTACAACAGGGCCAAGAACACTGCCAATGCCCCAGACGACAGTACTTCCAGCAAGGTATGCTGGCTTCTCTTGCTCATTGGTAAGAACCGAGACATATGTCAAGGTGCCAGAATACATTCCAGAACCACCGATACCAGCGAGGACACGACCGATGATGAGGGCTTGGATGTTGGGAGCAGCACCGCATACAGCACTCCCGGCCTCGAAGAGAAAGATGTTGAAGAGGTAGACCCATTTGATGTTAAAGACACCATATACTTTGCCCCAAAGCAGAATAAACATGGTGCCGAGAGCGAAACCGGTGCCAATCCATGACATGAGCTCGAGATGGCCGAAGTCGTTGATGATACTGGGCTGGATGTTTGCAACGATAGTATTGTCGATAGCAAAGAGGAGTGTTGTAGACAGCATCGCTGCATAAGCAACGGCCCACTAAACGAAGTCATCCAATGTCAGCAAAATAGCTCGAAAGGCCAAGATTTTCGGAAGCACTCACTCTCCATCCTTGAATGCTACGCTTTCCGGTCTCATTGAGAGATGAATCGCTACTATTAGCTAGGTCGCCGGGAGTATGTCGGCTTCTGAGTGTTGTATCTGCAGGCTTCTCGGTACTTTGATCACTCATGGTGGTGAGGACTCAGGTAGGATTTTGGTACTCTGATAGTGAAGAGTTATAAGGTAGCTCCTGGTTTTCCGCACGAAAGGGGAGCACTTTTGTAAAGTACAAGACTTGCAGCAATATTATACAAGAGCAGGGACGGACACGGCGCGGACGCGGATATGGTGGGGCCGTCAGGCTGCTGATTGGTTTGACTCGGCTTATTTCCCTCGCAGCGCTTAAGGAATGGAATAAGGGGATGGTAGTGTGTTAGAACTTATGGAACAGTGAATATTCCAATGGCAACAGGCCAATAAGTTCCGGGGTGAGACTTGGGGGAGTAAGGAGCATCGCTCACGAGGCTTCCCGCTCGACGATGTCCTAGGGTAGCTAGTTATCAAGGCCCCTTGAAAGAGTCGAAGAAAAGGAGTGTCTTGTCTCTCAACGAACTCCCCTAGCTCATTGACCGTTTTCTGGGAGGAGAAGAAGTTTCTCAGACAGATGGCTATCTCTACATAGTTATAGAAGCCATCGCGTAGCTTCATTAGGTGTCAGAAGCTCGTCTAGATACCAATTCGTTCACTTTCAAAGAAGGTCAACAGCAGCATGCACCAGCTTCCCCAGATGACAGTTACGGCATATAGACGAGATAAGCCGCTTAATATAACCATCAGCTGTCGCATAAGGTCTTTGAAACTGCGCTCGTAAAATACCTTATAGTGACCACACCTCATCGGTATCAACTAAACAGTAAGTCAAGGTCAACATAACCGGCTATAGCCATATAGAAAGAACAAGCACCATACCTCGCCCTTCAGCGCACCCTAAAAAGGCCCTAGGATCAAACTTCGAAGAAATTTAGCCATGTGTACAGTCTGAAGTTGCAGAATATGCACAGAATCACGTTCGATCTCATGTCGTAATATGCTCAAGCAAAGGTTGACAAAAACCCCGTTTATCATGAACAATGAATCTTATCACATACTACGTGCAACCATCATCAACTCTTGCCTTCAGCTCATGATCGTCGCCATTGAGCCAGTGGCGCCAGTGCCGCAGCAGTTTCCATCACCACCAAAACATTATTGTTAGGCAGTCAACGCAAGCCCAGGAAGTAAAGTTGTCCTGAAGAATGGAAATCCGAGGCTATAAGCTGTTCAATGGCCGCAATAAGCGGTTGCATGCGACAGAAAAGTCCTGGCGTGAATTAACAGCATGAGTTGCACTGCTTTCGAAGCCGCCATACCTCATAGCCCGGAAGATGTTACTCGCCGGCCGCCCAACAATCAGATTGTCACAGAGCTAGACCTTCAAGCCGCCCGGGGCTATATACGCCTTGCTGACTTTATTGAACTGAGCGAAGTCACCAAACCGGCTTTCGAGGTGTTAAATTCGGACTAAGTAACTCCTTAAGCTTTCCTGGCAACACATTGTGAGCTTCGAGTAACAGTTGCCACAGATTCTTCTCGTAACCCGGGGTAGCTGATGAGTTCAGCGGCTTCAAAATAGTATCCGTTGACGGCGAATTTGACGGCACGGTCCTATGGGAAGCTCATACGCTCATTCGACATCATCACCGACAGTCTATGTATATATATCACGAATACATGACAACGGCATATGAAATGCAAATTACCATAGAAAAGCTTAAATCATAGCATGGTATTCATTTCCGGCGATAAAAGGGATCGTGGAAATAAATACAGCACTAGACAAGCCACTCCAAATTCCCAGTCCTCGGACTCGGAAGACTTGGGTCAATCAAAACGCTGTGACTTGCGCCAGCCCAATAGAGGAGCTTGGCATCCACAAGCAGCACACCTTGCTTGACTTTTCTTGAGTCGCGCGATCGACAAGTAGCGTGAGCGTATGGCATTCCCCCGAGTGATCGGTGGACGGCCGGCTTTAAGGAGGTCGCGTCACTAACGAAGGCTGTGCTTTGACTTTACTGGTGCCTGAATTTCGCCCGCAGATGCATCATATATGGATACTTCATATCGGCATTTGATATGGTCCAATCCCCCGTGACTCGTTTCCAGTGACCTGCCAAAATATGCTTACTATCTGCAATCGATAGTGTACAAGTCGTTGAAGTGACATGTTCAAACAAAGAAGGCCATTGTCTTCGATGGTGTCTACGCTTTGACACTCGTTTCTTGGCGTAATCTTTGCCCGCGGTTATAGTGGGGAATATTCGCCCGAAAGCGTCTTGGGCATTCCATGATTAGGGCCGGGTAACTCTATTCCTTCTTATGGTGGCGTACGCCATGATGTGCTAGCACCAGATGTTAGGCTCTGATAGCTGTCGCTGTAATAAGCGGTCGCTGTGTGCCCCTCGCTGGCTCCCCGGAAACCTTTTCCTGTTTTCTCGAATCTCCGATGCGTGATGTGACTATATTCTGTGCATAGCTTCTACCTCAAGCGACCGATTCCCTTCAACGGGATATCGCCAGTATGATATCCAGTAGGGCTGTCATGATACGTATTGACCTTCTGGTTTTATGATAGTGAAATGCTGATCTTTCAGGGCTTTGAGTGGTCCTTCATGGCCCTCGCCTACATCACAGTCGCTTGCCGCATTTATGTCCGCGTGGTTATCAGAAAAGCACGATTGTTTTCTGCCGACTACTGGCTTATTCTTGGCCTTATTTCTTGCCAGGGTCTGCTGATCTGCGACACGATTACCTACTCCATGGATGCGATGGATAATTTCACAATAGATAATGTCGCTATCAGAGAGGTAGGCATCTAATGCAAGCATAATGTGGATGTGACTTTTCGTTCTTCAGGGGTACCAGCCATCCTGTATACTGGTCCTGTCTTCTTTTCAGATTCGATTCGCCACAAATCACTTCTTCGACACAGGCATATACTTTCCCAAATTCAGCATCATCGCCTTCTATTTCAACCTCGTGCCGATCACACAGACAAAAATGCGCATTGCACTCTACTGTCTAGCCGGCCTTACAGCCTCCTTCGCGGTCATCACTTTCTTCTGTGACTGGTTCTGGTGTGGGCCTGATCCTTCAGTCAACTGGTCAGTCACAACTTTGAAAGCTGTAGGGTGCCGCTGACGGAATATGTAGGGTAAAAGGAGAACAGGAATGTACATCTTTCACCTCCGTGACTCTTATGCGGCTTCTGTGGTCTATGAACTTTGTATCCGAAGTCCTGAGTAAGTCACGATTTGCATGGCCCGCTGGGCTTTTTACTACGATTTCTGACCCTCAGTTAGACGTTGCATACCCAATCCCCTTACTGGCAACCCTCAAGATGACTTCAACACGTAAAAAGATTGGATTAGCTGTTGTTTTCAGCCTGGGTGTCATTACCATCGCCGTCAGCGTTGGTAGATTTATAACCATGGTCTACGTTGACAACGCCATATCTATATGTCAGTCTCCTCAATCTCACCTCAAATCTAGCTCTAATATACTCTTAGACATCTGGGCAACAGCCGAGATCTGCATCTCCGTCATAGTCGTCGCTCTTACAGCGGTGCGGCCCCTCCTTCGAAAGCTCGCCAACCTGAAATCTACAACATTACTCACGAGCGAGTACAGACCGGGCGTCCAAGGAATACCTTCGAATCGGTCACGGAAACCAGGAACGTTTACTGGAGGATCAGGGGTCTACTGGCAGGGAACAGGAAAGAACCATCAGAGGCATGCCGAAACCATGGGGCCAGGAAGTTCAGCTGGCAGCGAGACGGAACTGAATAACATAAATGGGATAACACTGACGCAAAACGTAACAGCCTCTAGGGAGACTATTACTAACAGTATACATGGGCTGCCAGATTATAGTACTGTGCATCGAATAGAAGCTGTATAATAGAGAATTAGAACCATAGAGGTAATATATGTAAGAGTTCAGACAATAAGTCCCCTTCTTTAATTAGCTTTTGACGATCGTATCAGCGATTGGCGCTGTAGCTGCGAATCTAATACCTGCATAATACTAACTTCCCACAGATCAAGAGGCATCTGAGAACGATATTTCATCATCACAACGTTAAGGAGTTGAAGCTATTCTTTTCTTCCCATTCCTGAAGCCTCTTCTCAACGTGCGCGACGCTACGATGCCAATGTCCGCCCGACTCCTCAATATGGTCCAGAGCAGAAAACAGTAATCTCGACGACGCAACAACGCCATTAATACCTTCGCGGCTACTACCGTTCACCAGCTCACGATTAAATGCTTTCAAGGCCATAGTAAGCGGCCAAGCGATGAAAATGGCTTGCAGCATAATAATGTCGCTTTCGGTCTTCCCAGGTGAGGGGAGGTTTAGACGCACTGCAGTTGATATCTGAAATGCAGCTGCTGTAGCACGACGTTGACTCTCAGCCGTCATCAGCGGTGGCAGGCCTTGCTCTTCGCTGCGAGCAATAGCCGACTCATGGGAAAAGATCTCAGTTGCTCGGAGATTCAGATACAGGCTGAAGGCGACAGGGTCCTCTCGGATGGATGTAGCGTTGAGATGACGTTTCAGCATTCCGAAAAGGACGTCTGTCTTCTTCACAAGACCGCAATAGCCATCCCAGAAGCTCTCTGAAGTCCGCTTTTGTCCGTGGTCAAAACAGCGCAGGGCCAGGTCTACCATTAGGACGCAACCCGCATAGGATGAGATCTCAGTGCTAGGCTCGAGGTCTATATCTGAGAGATAGGGCATTTTGAGTGGTACAAGATCGGATCTCAGGAGCCCAGGCGAAGGGAGGTTAATGTAGAATTTCTGGATGGTTTGAGGTTAGCGTCGAAGCACTCCAAAAAAGTTGGTCAGGGTTATCTTACCTTTATATCGCCCAGCATGCATTGCCATCCGGTACGTGTTTTCACGTAACTGAGCAATATGTACAAGGCCCAGAAGGTCCTTCTCCGTTCCTCTAGAAGAACCTGATCAGCCGTTTCAGGCAGGTTCAGGCCAGAGCCATCATGACTTTGAGAGTCTTGAAGTCCATCGCCTCCATCTCTTTTGTCCATGTAGGGCAATCCAAGCAGCCTGGATAGCATCACAGCACGTCCCAGTGTCATCCAGCTCCTCTCGAGCTTCCCAGCCATAGCCTCATATCTTCCGATAAAGAGTAGGGCCTGCAACAAATTGAGCTCGTTCAACTGGCCATCTCTTTCGCACCTTTCTGCATAGTTCCTTGCTAATATGTAGCAGGCAGACTCTTTGTTCTGGGAAGTGGATGAGTGAGCGCATCCAGCGAGTGCAACTGCGTAAATGAGGGCGCTTATAGCGAGACCGCCTCCCATCGATTCTGCCGCGAAGCGATCTTGGTTCAAGAAGGGAAAAGAGAAGTAAATAGATTCAAAGTAGTACTTGTGCAGTGCATTTAGTTCTGCGTGCGAGATTTCCTCTTCGGTGCCGCTATGAGCCAACGATCGGGGCGATAGGCGAGTGAGGATTGTGTTATCCAGTGGTTCCAGGGCTGTAAGTTGATTGCACCAGTCGAAAGCCATGTTGGAATCGGCCCCTGGATTGAAGAGATCAATATCCAGCATAGGGGAGCTGTTAGTCGGCAGATCAATAGCCGTACCCATGTTTCGGTGGCTGTCTAGCTCCATGGGGTTGCGGCCAGTTGACGAACCTGCAGATCCGGAGACACCAGAGAGACGTGATGATGCTGTAGTCGCGAGATGGTACTGGGTGTTGGTGTCTGGTGTAATAGAGCCAAGGGCATCAGGCCAAC
>JABEEM010001076.1:0-41936 GCA_013363185.1 Fusarium secorum
GTTTAGGTGTGTGAGAATGTACTTCATGTAGCGCTCATTTTGATAGGTCCTACACCCCTGTCGTGACCCCGCCGGAGCTTTATGCCGCCTGAAGAGATAGTGGGGCATGTTCCGCCTGAGGGCCTTGAGAGCCCCGCGATGCAGTACGTACCAACCCACTTGCCCGCCTTGGGAGAGCACAACTATGACGTATGACGTAGGTAGCTTCCAGCCAGCAAGCTAAGGTACATTCGTCACTGCTCCTCATATTGAGCTTCCTTTTAAGCCTTTGGATGCACCACACTTCCTCGACTCCTTTTCTTTTCTTCTCCTCATCGTCATCTTCATCCTTCGATAAACAGTTATCAACAAATCCACCCAGCGACTTCTCACTCTAATCGTTTGACGACTCTTCATCACCAATACAACCACTACCACTTCCCTTACTCAATAAACAATCACAATGGCTCGCGGCGAGACTCAGCAGACCAAGGTCCACTACAAGGGCAGCGACGACTTCATCATCTTCATTGATGATGTTGAGACCTACCAGAAGTGGAAGAGCGACAAGAGCATTCCTCTTGCTCACTTCATTTCTTCCTTCAAGATCTTCCTGACACACAAGTATGTCAAGCCACCCCCGCTTTGTAACTCCTCTTTTCCCTTCAATCTCGTGGCTAGCATAGAAATGGAAGCCCTGCGTCATGTATTCTACTATAGTCTGTGCCGCGTTGGCCTGCCAGATATCTGGCATTTGACCATGGCTTCAGCCTCCCTCTGCCTGCCATCACCAAAACAACTCTCAATTCCATAACACACAAGCTAACGTTCTAATAGCCAAGGAGCTCAGGGAAGTCTCGATGCTGCTTCAAAGGCCGCTCTTGAGAACGAGTTTGGTACTTCTGTCGACGATGATGTCATCAAGCAAATCCTTGAGAAGGGCGACACTCAGACCGTAGAGGTAAGGTCCTTTTCTGTGAAACATTCTTACCCAGTCGCATGACTAACATGATCGTACAGTTCCCCGAGCGTCAAGGTCCCAAGAACGACAGCAAGGGTCCTATGATCTCCCACTAGAAGAAACAACATTCTACACGATGTACCAGACAGCAGGCGTTTGGGGGGTCCGCCATATTTTTGGGCATGCAATTGCTATTAAAGGGCTCATGTTGCAGTGGGCGGTACTATCGGTGAACAACTGAGACTCATCTGAAATGGTTGATGAAGTTGTCACCAGGCAGTTAGTTCGCCTGAGCCACGATCATGTTGACAGCTGATTGGATCAGCTAGTGTCTGATGCTCTGAGAGATGGGCATTTTATGATAGTGCTTCATGAAATACAACCAACCTTAAGGAATTGCAATGCGTTTTTTTTTTCGCGATCTAATCCACACACATTGCCCTAAGTTTGGGGGCATTGAAATTTATGTCGACTTGTGTAGCGCTTTGTGATACTAAGAAAACAGCGGAAATGATTAGTCTCGCGCTCTTTACTTCATTGACTACTCGCGGGGTAACAAGACTTCTAATTAATAGGTCTAAAGATCTACTGAATTATACCAAATTCATATAAGTCTCTTCACCACGTCGGAAGGAGGTTATAAGCTTTCTTGCCTCTCCTTGATTACGTCGATGCTTGGATAGTCAGGTCTATCTAGTAATATCACAAATAATTAAGTTGCCCGCGCTACTTATCACCGAATAAAACCATTTCATTAGCCTGATTTTGAATATATCAGGCTATCTTATCATGTCCCATTTCCACTACTTGCTTTAAATTTAACTGACCTCCGTTTGGTTCTCTCTGTCATTGATGCAGCAATGAAAATATTGCCTTTATGTGTATATATATATATTCACTCATTCTATAGTCTTGGATCATACTCCTTGTCCATGTGCTGTGGCTTTCACATGTGGACCTAAGGTATATGTAGCGGAGTTATGATCCAAAAGAACGCTATTAGACAATGAGTGTTTCGAAGTATCAGCCAATACCACCACTTGGCAAAATCCACAAACAGATCCGGTTTCGACATATTTAGAGGACTCTTAGTTGTTTCTACTATGTTTTGAATCACCAAGCTGAATTGCCCTTCCGGCTTGGCTCAATACACTTGTATGCAGGTATCTAAGGAAGCAACAACAGAAACATACATGGAACATTTGAAGATATTTTGGTAGTATTAGATCTATATTTCGGGTGCTTTGGCTCCAGGGATTGTGGCAGACTCTCACCGGAAGTCCTCAGGCCCGTGAAGGCTGCACAATTCGACCAGTTCCTTGTCTCCTGATTGCACGACGTTCCTCTGGAAACGGCCGTAAAGAGTATAACCCTCTTCAATGGTATACTCGTCTACCAACACCTCCACGCTGATCATGCAAATGGAAAATGCAAACACAAACACAAACACAAACGCAATGCCAGAAGTGAAATCTCCTTGGTGCAGGATGAGTCGTACACACGCAGTACTGAAGGTCTGATTGTCGTATATCATGAAAAATCGCCAAACGCCGCAAAGGGGTATATGTGTAACAGTGTCTCTTTGTGAAATTCGAGGTTCAGAGATGGCGTTCAATTAAGAAGTCATGCTATAACCCGTTCTGTATTTTGTAGTATTATACACCCATCATGGCAAGCTGCAACTATGCACGCGTAACGCCGCCGCTGCGCCCACGATTAGGAAGAGTCCAGGGTTTTGCGCAGATCATCTAGAAATTCAATGTTAGTCACAGGTAGATTTCTCAAAGGCTGGTCGTTGCCACTAACCTCGCCTTCGCTGTAACCCCAGAAGTAGACGATCATGCCGATGAGGTAGTAGATAGCGGCGTTTGTGCCTTGGTAGATAAGAGCAGCACTGAGTGCCGTGAGTGGAAGGATGGCAAGTCGGAATTCTAGCGAGCGGTGGAGAGCCGAGCCGGCGACGAAGTTGAGGGGCCATTCGAGAGCTAGCATGGCAATCCCCAAGAGTAGATTTATTATCTGTAAAGCCGGTACGGGTCTTACTGCACCATCTAGGGTGCGCGTAAGGAAGTCCCAGAAGATCTTGGGCCAAAAGAAGCATTCTATGGCAGCCACAATCTGATCTACAAGATAGTGTAAGTAAAGAAACGATCGGTCCGGGCCATGTTCAACTTACAAGCTGCGGCGCTCAAGATGATGAGACGGGCCCAGTGATTCTTGATGAGTTTTCCCATGATGAATGGATGTTGATTGTCAAGCCCAGATTAAGTTGCCCTTCACTTGTTCCCAGAACGTTTCCTTTTCCTTGCGGATAATAACCAGTCTCGTTTTCCCTCGTTGCACTTGTCGTCTATTCGTATAGTACCCAAACACTGCTGCCAATAGTCCTTTTTTCGGTGTGATATTACAGACCGGCCAGCGGTGATATGGTATAAAAGAGCGGACGAGAAGAAAACAACGAAAGTATTAAAACGAACAGTAATTCTGTCAGGCCAGCAGACAGAAAGAAGCGAATGGTGAGCGAAGAAGAAGAACAGCGGGCGAGTGGCGGATGATATCAAGGAAGAGATGAGACCCTTGAAGGATAAGCCAATGTGTTAAGGTCGTCGATCCCGACGGTTGAGGCTGCGCCGAGAGCGAGGTGGATAAGGATAGAGCGGATGCCGATGCTCGAGGTTTGAGACGTTGGCGTCGGGCGAAAGGTTTAAGGACGATTATGAAGCCGATGATGTCGCGGAAGTTGGTTGGCAGATCCACGCACTCGACTGTATGGTCTATAATCGTGGCAAGCACACGCGCGACATTGTATAGAATTGTCGGTATGGTTATCTTTGGGAGAGACGGTGGCGGTATTGTAAGGCTGATTCTGTCTCATCCAAGAGCGGCTTCTTCCTTTCCCGAAGTTATTGTAGTCGCAAGATTGTATGACCAGTCGAGGTGATACTCAGGAGTCTTCTGAGACGTTACAAGAGACACAGATTTCAAGATGGACCGGGGATTGGGGGGGATTGGGGGGAGGCTGCAAGTTGCAGTGGAGGGCAGCCTGAGACTTTTAAGAAAAGGCCAAGAAAAGAACCACGACAGCCAAAATGCGCCTCTTTCTTGGTATGAAAATCTAGGCCAATGCAATGCATTCATGTACAAATGAACCAGGGTCTACATGGACCGTCGGGCCACAAGCCACGCCATTTCTCGGGGCCATCTTTCACTTTCACGTATTCGCCTCACGATATAGAAGCGCCTGGGTGACTCTCAAGACCGGCGGTGCGATGGAAAGTGGAAAGGCGGGGAGAAGAGAGCTAGGATGTGAGAGTTATGCGATGCAGCGGCTCGTCACACAGACCGACGTCCATCATCTTGGAGCTAAAGCGGGTGCAAGCAGCTCTGAGATGCCATGATTGGCCGTTGCCATGGCCGGTGTGGTCAAACATCGATAAACTCATATGTCGCAGTGGTGTGAAGGCTGGTAATTGGTGATGACCTCGGCGGTTAGATGCAAAGCACAAGCCAATGAGCGTGCTTAGCGGCCATGTGGGAGAAGATGGGAAGCGGGTAGAGAGAGATGTGACAGGGATTGAGTGATGTCGCATGAAGCTAAAAGGAAGCCCTGGGCAGCCAGTTAAACAACTCAACTTTGAGAAGAGCCAAGAGAATACAATTACTTCGTCGTTCCCTTAGATGAGTTTCATCTCATCAAGAGACTCTTCCGCCTATCTCTCGGTCGACAGCCATCAGTAGCCAATTTCTTATTTATCTCGAGTCTCTCTTCTGAGACATAGGAGGATACCACATGAGGCAGATGCTGGGACATCCGACGTTGCGGTGTTTTGACTTGCTGTTGGACCCCTGACCCCTGGCCCCTCTCCCGCCCACCACTTCTCTTTAATCCCTGTTCACTTAAACGCTGCATGTGGTGTTCTTTTTTTATACCACGATGCTTTGTGCCACTCGTCACGCTCATTGTGGCAACTTGCCCTGTCGAGCAGTTGTTGGCTGAAGAGGATCTGGGGAAGATCTGGCGTTGGTTATCGTCAAAAGCATGTTGGTTGTCATTAAACAACTGATGAGACATTGCGCCCCCATATTAAAGCGCTTCTCGAAACAGGATTGCTTCATTTGTTCAGAGAGATCCCGAATCTTTGGATCAAGCGGTTGCGATCCGCTTCCTTAACCTATCCCTCGGGACCGATCAGAGTGCGTCCAACAGCTCTTGTTACCATCCATCATCTGATGTGGATAGCACCACTTCTGCTCTTGGTTTCTTGACCATCATCTTGAGCTAGTGCCGGTTATCACTCTTCTCATACCACCTCACAGAGCTGCGGCTTGGTCGTTCTCCCCTCACCGTATCGACCAAGACCACAAGCTGTGACTTGCCCCCAAACATGCAAGCGAAGGTATCGGCTCGTCCGATGGTGCGTGATAACCGAGCCTGAGGCCTACCATGAGCATAGTGAGCCCGATTCGTATTGTCGCCAACCTAGCTCGGCGGTTGCAGCATCGCTCCAATTGGTTCAGCTTCCACCAGCCAGGTCAGCCGCATCTGCATCACTCGGTTGCCCGGTGGATACTTGTTCTCTCACCTACATTACCTAGTAGACTACCCTGTCTCAACAACGGCGAACGAGTTCAGCGACGCAGACATAGAGAACCAGTAGCTTATTTTCGCTATAACTCCTTTCGAAATAATTGTGAGCGGTCGAATATGCACTACATTAAGCTTGCATGTATCATCGCTCATCCCTGTACTTTTTGCCCAGATGCCTGTCATGATTTCAGCGACACCGCCCTGCGCCACAGACTGTGACCCAGAATACTGGGCGGATGATCGATCTAAACGACATTCCTTGTAAGATATTATTCTGCACTGAACCATTGTCATGCAATTATACATAACGCATTATAAGTCTTCGTAAGCAGACTCCTCGTTGCCGCCCAGTATCTCGGAAATGGGACCAACTATCTAGCTTATCACACATTGTGTGCATTTGTTAGTCTTGGTAGCTCGCGGACGTGTGACGGGCCATTGGAGAGAAATGAGACGACTCGTTCACCATCGCTATCTCCAAGGTATTCGCAGATTGTAGCTCGGCCGCCTGGACTGGAGTAGAGGTCTGCGACGCCTCTGAATCCAGAGGTGATTCCGGTCAGAACGTTGACCTGGTCTCTTGAAAGAGGTTTGCCTTCGACGCACCAGCATACTAAGTTCTCATGAGTTGCTTGTTGCTCAGTATTGACAGCGGGATTTTCCCTGATGCAATCCCGCCTGAGCGATTCAAGGCAGTCGGCAAAATCTTGGGTCGTAGAAATGGGGATCATAGGGATGGGACAACCTGAGCACAACATCCTATAGAGTAAGTCAACAGGTAATAGGCAAGCCAGTGATGTGAATGTGTACTCAATTTGCAGCCAAGAAAAAGACTCCATGGGCTTGTGGCCATCCAGAAGCAATATCACAGCGATATGCTTTCCCCCGTTCATGGGCGACAGTCTTGCCACTCGCGCCTTTTCCTCAGAAGACTGCAGCTCAGACAATGACGAAACAATTGCTCTGAAGGTAGCGGGTGGGCTGTTGGAAACAGGAATCGAAAATGTGATATCGCAGGCCTCCAGGTTGCTTTCTAGGGACGCTAGTGTGAGTGCGTGCGTGATAATACCTTATAGCAAACAGGTCACATCGATAACCAACCTTTCCATGTTGACGAGCTTGTTGTTAGCGAATAGACCGCCGCAGCCCATTCTCTTCGCTTCCGTAAGGATGAACAAAACATGATAAGTCAAGTTTGAGGTGCAAGACCCCAAGAGTAATGTTTGCCCAGAAGATCACACGAGCCCCAGAATGTTTTATTGAGGATGTGGGTGCATTAAGCCATCATGCTAGTCAAGATTCTGGTAGGAATCTACGAATTTATCATGTTGAGATATAAGAAACATGTTTTGAGGAAGGAAAGCGACAGCTGAGTAGTGCCTACTTGGTTATTGTGGCCTACCCACCTGCCTAAGATAAGGTAGGTACCCAGGTAGGGACTTGGTGAAGGAAGAGCAACCAACAGAAATGGACAGCACGTTGATTGAGCTGACACAAATCTCAATATTTATCATTTTAACACAGCGACCGACATATTTCACGCCAAGGCTCTCTTCCGCAAGGCTGAGCTTTATATCACCAGTTGATGACATGGAGGCTGTCAATACCTCTGGCTTCGTACTTAGAAGCCGAGGTACAGAAGCTGATTTTTGTATTGAAAATTACGAAGTAAAAGAGAATCTCTCTATCTCTGTGCTCGTAAGAAGGAAATCCTGTTGTCAGTGAGTGTCAGTTCAACCAACACAGTAGTTTCGCTCTGTGTAAATGAAGGAATGAGTTAAGTAACCAATCAGAGCTCTACAAGCCTCTCACCCCTGGTCTATCTACCGACCTAAGCTACAGTACCTTACCTGCTTACCTACCTATGTCAGCACGGAATATCACGGCTCCGGAAAAGACGGCATCGACTCTCCTCGAAATACCTATCCAATTGCCTAGAATGACGTACTTGCTTTTGATATCATCAGTGAGTCTTCGAATCAGATTTGCCCTTGCACTTCCAAACGAGTCGGTCTCTTCTGTATTGTGCGCTTTATTGACGTGTCATCGGCATTTGAGCTTCAATTGACTCTCCGCCATAGAAGCCCCACCAGCGATCAAATATCCAATCTAGGAGACAGCTTGTCAAGCAGCTCTCATCACTGGAGCCAAGAGTTCCTAAACCACCAGCACTCATGGTTCCTCTTCCGCTATTCAAGCTTGCATCTCTTCTTGTTAGGCATGTCTCGAAATATGGCGCCGTACGAAATATCCCCTGTCGCAACTGGACCAGGCACTGACAGCTCCTCAGAATCACATCAAAGCTCAGGCACACGATCACCCGCGGTTCCGAGCGTTCGCCGCCCGATACGGACAATACATGCATCAATTGAACATGAGGATGTCAGTCGCATTGTTACGGAACCCAGACGCTGAACGAAGAGCAAAAGAAAAGGCCGAGGCACCAACGGTCAAGACCGAAGAGCAGCAGAAACGAGACGATCAGCTCAAACAGAAGCAGGCTCCCGAACTCCCCAAGAAGAGCATGCCGTTCCAGAACATCTGGAGGCGCAAATTCAGACCACTTCCCGAGAACAAAGCGGTGGATCTATTCGCTGATGTCATTGGAGATGCGTTCATCCTCTCGGTAGCCATCGCCTTGATTGTCTACGAAACCTGGAAGTCGTCTCAAAAGCCCGACATGAACAAATTGCGGATAGAAGAACTGGACCAGAAACTCGAAGAGCTGAAGAAGAGGGAAGACGAGCTAGAAGAGGCGGAAAAGAAGCACAAGGAAAGATATGAAAGCTTGGAGGAGACACTGCGCCAGTTGAGGGATCCCAAGACAAATCAATTGCTGGTCCCGGCGTTACAAGTATCATAACACTCAAATCGGCCAACGACCAAATTAAATGTGCCCGGAAACCCTCTGCAACCAGGAAAGCCAACCAGATGGAATCTCGAGCACTTTGCAAATCTCGAAATACAAGGGAGACTCGCCCATTGACAGCTGAAATATTGGACAATGGATAGCTGGTACTTGGTAATTATGCACCCTTTTGTTTCTTATCATATTATAGCCTCTTCTCCACTATAGACTTAGATATTCATGACTTACGATGTAAGATAACCATTCATAACAAGAGTACGAAAATTACCTGCCAATTGACCGCTTTATTTCAGCAAATTTAGGCCAAATGCTGGCCTTGTCGTTCAAGGATTCAAATTCCTTGATTGGCTAGCCAGAGGCACAGACGAGACAGGGTGTTATTTGATTGGGCGATTCTACGACCCGCCCCAGCTCTGTGGTTGCCAGCGGCAACAGCCTGCTACGAAAGTACACAAACCAGCAGTCGCGGCAACTGATGACTTCTCTCCATCTTTCTTCGCTCAGCGTCGCTCGTCGGTTTCTTGCTCTCACAAATACTAACCCATAGCATCGGGCGATAGCATCTCAGTTTTCAGCATTGTTTAACGTCCTTGGCTTTTACTGCACGAATAGGCGACTTTCTTTCATTCGTCTTGCATGTTGACGTCGCGAGTCTCGTGAGTTCTGCCCACTGGATCACCATCTCGTCTATTGTGCATAAAGCCATTGAACACGCACTCGGTTCTTTCGTCCCATCTTCACTTCGATGTTGCTAACCTTTTATCATAGTCCGATCTTGCGACACTTCAACGCGGTTGCTGACCTTCTAGCCCGCTCGTCTATTTGGCAACGACCGTCCACAAACTCGTTGAACTTTCGCATCTCAATATCCGAGCTTTTCATCAGCTATGGCTCACAGGCTAGCGCCCCGAGGCGGCGTCGATCTCGAAGCCTTGTCCCCTAGGGATGCCAACGCTCAGCGAGTACCCAAAGTGACCGACATCAAAACAAAGACGGCCGCCCAACTCAAGGCCGCCAAGGAGAAGGAACACCCTCCACCCCCGCCTACAGAAGTCCCTGAGCCTCCAAGCACCGATCGACCTGATGGAGCAACGTATCAGGTCGGTAAACTGCTCGGAAAGGGTGGTTTCGCAGTCTGCTACAGTGGCCAATTATTACCCACAAAGCAGCGATTTGCTCTGAAGATTGTCAAGAGCCACATGCCACCCAAAATGGAACAAAAGGTTTGTGACAGAAAGAAGACACATTGACACACATCTAACATGTTTCAGTTCCAAACCGAGCTCCAGATTCACTCAAAGATGAAGCATAAAAACATCGTTCAATTCTTAAGAGCTTTTTCATACGAAAAATGCACATATCTGATTCTCGAATTGTGTCCGAACGGCTCTCTCATGGATATGGTGAAGCGAAGGAAAGGTCTCACTGAGCCCGAAGTCCGCTTTTACTCGGTTCAGATCGCCGGTGCCATCAAGTACATGCACAACAAGGGCATCATTCACCGTGACCTGAAGATGGGTAACATCTTCCTTGACTCTCAGATGAACGCGAAGATCGGTGATTTTGGTCTTGCCGCTCTGTTGGTGACTGGTCGCGATATGCACACCATCCGTCGCACAACTTTGTGCGGAACACCTAATTACATTGCTCCCGAGATTCTGGAGAAAGGAAAGAAGGGGCATGACCACATGGTTGACATCTGGAGCCTGGGCATTATCATGTACGCCATGTTTACATCGAAGCCACCGTTTCAATCCTCGACCACGGACGAAATTTACCGCCGAGCTCGAGAGAGGGATTATGATTGGCCATCGGCGGAAACATCACGAAGATACATCAGCCAGGAAGCTAAGGAACTAGTTGCCACGATGCTTCAAGATGCTGAAAGCCGACCGGAACCGGAGGAAATTATCCAACACCCCTTTTTCACCTGTGGTTATATGCCTACCGAAGCGGAAATGAGCTCGCGCCTGAGAGAAGTCCCCCCGGACCGTGAGGAATTTTACGCCACTCGAATGAACAGTGCTTTACAAGCACAATCATACAGGAACTTCAAGGACATGTGTCGAGATTGTGGCATCGGCCCTTACGCCCCAGTTCAAGTCGTTCACACTCAGACGTGGAAGGAGATGGCCGCTGAGGAGAAGGCTGGGCTGACACCGATGATCCCTCTCGAAGAAGGAATTGTCTACAGACCATTCGAAGAGTGGCTGAAGGAGCAACAGCAGATAAAGGCCAGGTACACAGCATCCCTGGCTGCACAGGCAAGCGTATCTACCGAAGACCCTTTGTCAGCTACTCAACGAGCACCGGCAGGTCTCCTTCGTCAACCTCCTCAGAGTTTTGCTGCACAGCAGAGGATGCAGCACAGGCCAGCAGGCACTATGGTATCTGCAAAGCCCCGCCCAGCGCCGGAAGTAACGCTTTCGGCCTCCCAGAGCATACGTACAAGAACACGAAAGGAACTGCCCCGAGAAGCTCCTCCAAGGGAAACTGTTGAGTCTGTCGGCAAGAGCCTGCGAACTTCGACTCGATCAGCACCTCCGGCAAGGGCGGCATCTCAGCAACCTGCAGAGCGACAGCTTTCTGAACGACCTTCGCTCGACCGTCAAGCATCTGCTCCTGCCACCACAGCCCCTCCTGCGCCAGCTGCACCCCCTAAGAAGGATACTACTGGCATGCGGCCTGCAACACTCTTCAGCGCCTCCGAGCGGCAAGATAGAATCTCCGGAACGAAGCCCGACACGGTTTTGGATCGTCTGCATCGTCTTCAGAATGAACTTGAACGAGCTCTGAACTCGAGAACGATGGCTATAATATCGTCCAAGACAGTTGCGCCACCACATCCGCATGTTGTTGTAAAATGGGTTGACTACACAAACAAATTCGGTCTCGGATATATCCTAAACGACGGTAGTGTTGGCTGCATCCTTCGAGACATCCCAACCACGGAAAACGGCAAGCCCGCTTTGCTTCCTCCTGCTGGGGTATTCATTCGCGGTGCCGAGAGACATATCGTTCGCGGTAAGGACGAGACGTACGAGGATAGGGTGCAACCTCTCCCAATGACAGAACCTATCAAGTTCTTCGAGAATAATGGTGAGGCTGGCCTTTCGGAGGTAGTTGTCTCTCCGGAGCAATTTCGAGTGGCTGTGAAAGAAGATGGGACTGCAGGTAAGATGCAGCCCGGTAGGGACATCTTCCAGCATCGGAAGCGCGAGAGAATTATTCTCTGGAAGAAATTTGCTAACTACATGATTGCTTTTGGACGGGACGATTTCGTGCCGGTTGAAGAGACCGACCCGGCTGGTGCCATGTCTCCTGGGCAGAAGGGCACAGTAGCTGAGCTCGTCACATTTTACCAGCGATTCGGAGATGTTGGTTGCTGGGTCTTCTGCGATGGCCATCTTCAGGTACGTGACTACATCTGGGCAATTTCGACATCAAGCTAACTTGCACAGTTCAATTTCCCCGATCATACAAAGATCGTTATCGACCACACAGGGACCTGGTGTCACTTCTGGCACCTCCCTCAGGACGCTGCTGAGAGACTTGCAGCCACTGGCACTATCGGCGCCGCTGCACTTGATGACCGAGCGATGCTATCGTACCCTCTGCAGACATTGTTAAACTTCCAGGCAAAGCCTGCAGCCCCTCGCGCTGGCCGAACCACAGCCACAACAAGAAGACGTCCTGAGATCGCGCCTGAGTTACAGGGTATTCCTGCTGCCAATGATTTCCGACGCAAGATTGTCTTCATCAAGGATGTCGTGAAGGAATGGGTGACCAACGGTGGCCTGGGCAACAGTCAAATGAGTCGAGAATCCCGTCTTCGCTGGGGTGGTCACCGGGAAACCATCAGTAACCACGCACCCCAGAAACATGTATGGGTTACCGTCGGAGCTCGATGGGGAGATCAGCGTATCTCTACCTACGTCGACCCTCGAAAGCCTTGGGAACTCGGGGAGGATGTAGATCACTCGAGGAAGCAAGAGTCATGATATGGCATGAGAAGAGCGAGGCGTTTTTTTTTGGTCTATTTCTTGTTGACGACCATCATGAACAAATGATGCATTCCATGTAGGGTTATTACATTGAGTCGCTTGTTGGTTTCTGCGGCTCGTTGGCGTTACGAGAAGATGTGCATGGCGAAAGGAGTTTTGGACTTGATGGAATAGTTACCTTAGGCTTTGGCTTCGAGTTGAACAGCCTCTTAATGACAACTGCTTGTGTCTTGTTGGAAATTCTACCTTGACATTTTATTGGATTGCAACGATTGAGAATCGATGCTATCCTCCTTGGAAGTCATCAGCGCCGTCTGGGTCGCATTTCTCTTTTCACATTCTGACAGGTGATGGATATATCATTTTTACCGGAGCTTCAGTGATGATATGTCAAGCATACAATACGCACAAACCACCCCCAATTATTGTTAATCACAACACTTGCTAAGCTTCAATACGCTTAGCTCTTAGATAATAATAATAGCAAGAAGCCCTCAGATGATAGAAGCTGAAATATTTCATATCTATGAGTCTTTATACCTTTATCATAATCTGTCTGGTATAACAACCATCACTTCATCGCAATCTTGGCATACATAACTTTTCCTTTATAAAAACATTCAAATTGAACTATTTACAAATAGTCGCTGGAATAACGCCGTCTCCAATCCAACTGACTCTATACAAAAATAGGACCTTTGTCCGCCAACGCCCACCCCGGGCATCAGAACACGAATACTAGAATGTTACTCCTTATTACATATATGTGCATGCATTCCATCATCATCAAAAACACCGTTCGCTCTCAACATGTTTTCCCCCTTAATCCGATGTCCCCGAAATCAAGCATCAGAAAAGTACTCATCATTATACTGGTGACCAGGAGGGCTGGTCCAGCTTCCACCACCACCAACGACGTTCTCACGTGAACCCCAATAGCCGCTTCTCGAGCGCTTGTCGCGTTCGAATTCGGCCCATCTCTTCATGGTAATCTTGCTGCTGTCAAACTCACCCTCATACTCGAGTCCTGCCTTCTTCGTCTTTTCGCCAGCTGTCTTTCGAGTCTCGCCCCATGAGAAGTCGTCAAATTTCCAGAAAGCATAAGTAGGCAGGACAAAGTTCCAGATTGGCAGTGCCAGCAGGTAGATGAGCATCCAAACAATGTAGGACCAAGAGTGTGCGGTGATGACAACGAGAAGACCAGGTAAACCAAGAATCAAGGCCAAGAGAACTAGGGGAATGATCTGTGGTGGCGAGTTGATAATAGATGTGATGACTGTGATTGTCAGTGATTGTCTCATGTTGAGAATAAAATATTACTTACCGACGTAGAAGGTAAACGCGATAGCAGCAGGGAGAACCAGAGTGCCGACTAGTTCCACGAAGATGATAAACTGCATCGAGAAACAGAAGGTACCACAGAGATCACGGACTAGAACCAGCTCCATTAGGTTGTGGATGGTCGAGTTGATCCAACGACGTCTCTGAGAAAGGAGCACCATGAACTCGTCTGGTACAGTCGTTTTGCATACTGCTTGGGGGATGAAGACCTGCTTTCGCTTGGGGAATGTTCGAAGCATGAGGGTTGTCAGGAAACGATCTTCACCAAGCAGATAGAGGTTCTTCTCGTGCAAAGTTTCGACCACGTTCTCAGAGTAATGTTCAACAATATCGGGGTTAGCCAGGATGGGGACCCAGTAGTTGTGACCACCCTTGGGCGCCTTAATGCGGTACATGCAGAAGCAACCAGGTAAACAAGTAACACCACCAAAAACAGACTCGAACGACTTGGCAAGATGATGAGAGACAAAGTACTCAAATACTTGAATAGCTGTGACCCAGCTGTCCCGTTTGTTGGCAATCTTTGTTTCACCACAGAGACCCATGATCTCAGGATCTTTCACCATGGCAGATATCATGTGCGTCAGACTGTCAGGGAAAACCTTGGTATCGGCGTCAACCATGAGGATAATTTCGTAGTAGTCAGGCGAGATTCCCGTCACCTTCCAGAGACCGTTAAACATTTCGTACTCGAGTTCTGTCATTCGTTCATCGAACATGACCTTTTGGAGGAAAGACATGAGGATAATTTGACTATCTCGCTTTCCACGGTTACCGGGCTTGGACTTGGTGGCTTCATCAGGAGTTCCGCACTTGACCACAACCATCATGGGCACTCGCTGCTGGCGGTCAGCAGGGATGCGAGAGTTTCTTCCATAATCGTAAAAGCCGCAATAGATCTTGGCCATGTTGTGACGCTTGGAACCACTGGCGACAGCCACGTAGGAGAAAGGCTCAACCATGTCAGGGGGGATAGAGTGATCTTTCAACATGCCCAAGCATACGTCAGGTGTCGACATTGTTTCACCCTTGCCCTTGATGATACCGTCACAGATAACAACAATTACTTTGTGGCTATTGGGATAATCGGTAGTTGCGATCGAGTCCAGAGTGGTTCGAATACCCTCCTCTCCTTCAGAGTATGCAGTAACCAAGCACATCGTATGAGCCAATGGAAAGCCAAAGGGCATCCAGTCAGAAGGAGGCTGAGGAACAACAGCATCATGAATGAAACCAGCGGGACCGGGTCCATCAGTAGGCGTGCTCGAGTAGGGATCAGATCGAAGGAAGCTGGCACGGCTGTCGTTGCCCTGCTTGAAGATTGAGCCGGGTGTCAGAAGTTGATTCGAGGCACCTTGGCTCGCCATGGTTGTCGGCATGCGACGTCCAGTTGATGCCCGAACATCAGGGCCACCGACAGATGAAAACCGAGAAGTAGTGGGGAGGAAAGATCCTCGTTTGCTTGTTCGGTCTGACGATCCATAGACAGTGCTTCCAACATCTCCAGGTAGTCTTACAGGAGCACGGTAGATGTCCTCGGACCAATCTTCAATTTGCTTGTTTCGTTTCCTACGGTCAGAACTCTGGGAGGTCTTAGTTGGCGCATACTTGCGGCAAAGGAACCATTGGAAGATGATGGCCAGCAAAAACCGAACACCAACAACTGAAAGAATGAGAACGAGCGCACAGTAAAGGACGATCTTGGAGGCAACGCAACCAATTGTCTCAGTATCCACAGAGCCAACCTTGATGATTTCCTCGAAACATTCTGCGTATTTCTTGTCTGAAGAAGACTGGAACATGCGAGTAACGTCGCGGCCACGAATGGCCTTGTTGACTTCCGAGTCCTTGTCTCGCAACTCTTCAAACCTCTTGGGAATATTGACCTGACTCATATTGAACCAACGGAGGAGATCAAGGTCCAAAACATTTCCAGAGTAGACAATAAGGTTACGCGAGCTGTTCTTAATGTCGTCCCAGGTAAAGTAAACATCTGCAGAACCACTCAAGTCAAGGTAAAAAGCATTTCGAGAGTTGAGCGTCGTATGACAGCCGTAACCAGAATAGTATGGTGTGGTCAAATTAACCTTGCTTGAGCCGTCTTGGTTAAAGGTTGTGCAAGGGAAGTACCAGGCCAGATCGCCATCCTTGTTGGTTGGCACATCTGAGTCTTTAGCAAGAGTAATCAAACCCTTGCATCGGCCGTTGACATTTTGAAACAAGAAGCTACCATCCTGTCCGCCGTGCTTTTCGGGAAGATCATAAAGAACATTGGGACCACGTCCGTCCGAACGGAGAGGCATGCCCTGGGCAGGGGGGTGATGAGATTTCGACAAATCGTAAGCGACACCGTGGAAGATCATGTTTCCGCTGTCAACCTTATTGACGCGTAGTCGCTCGGCAGGGGCTCCGCAAACCGTTGCGGTGAAACCAAAAGTCAGAAAACCAACGATGGCCATGATAACGAGGATGATACTGATAAGACCCATCTTCTCGCGCCAGGCCCTCTGCTGCGCCCTCGTTGGCATACCACAGCACTTCATGACGAATCCGGGAGCCCAGAAAGTGACGATCGCGCAGTAGACATTCCAGAAGGTAGGCGGCCGAAGCTGCTCTTCTATACGCTTCGGCGGTTTTGAATGGCGCTTCGATCTCTTCTTGATCTTACCTGATTTTGTGCGATCTGCGGTGGGCATGGTAGATGCCACAGCAGCGCCCTTCTCCTGCTCTCCGCTAACATTTCGCCTTTGTCGAGGGGAACTGTCGGAACCACCGTCGTTCAAGTTCGAATTGGAGCGGTCTGTCGAAGCTTCAAAGTCCTCGTAAATAGGGTCGTTCCCTGTTGAGGATGGCAGAACATTCATGTGAGCTGCATGTTTGTGGTAATGGTAGTTGCGATGGTCTCTATCGATTCTGTTTCTCTCCGGGCGAATCAAGCTTCGTTTTCGGGATATGGGTTGATCTGGGCCAGTGCGACGTGAATGGCCATCGGGAGATGTTGGCGACAGAGGCATGCTCTCTGTATTCGAATTAACACCGATTGACTCTGCGAACGAAGAACCGGATCTCCCACGTTGATGCTGAGCCGTATTATCTACAGCATGGTAGCCACCAGTCTCGATATCGACAGGTCTCGATCGCCTTGAGGGCGAGTTGCGATAAACATTGCGCTGATTATAACTCGGGCTTGCACCCGGCCTTTCGGGAAGAGACATCGTCCTGGCAGAGCAATGTTAGAAGGAAGACAAACCTCGGAAGCCAGACGTTAAAAAGCGTGTGCGGGCTGAGCGCCGAGCTTCAGGGAACTCGACCCTTGGGTCGGAGGGAAGCTGAAGGAGGCGGTATCGAGTAGGAAGGTGCGTGTCGATCAACAAGAAAGGGGAACACGATATGCTGAACGCCAAGTTACAGCAACATCAAATATTCATGTGGGTGAAAAGCCGACAAGACATTGAAGAGTCGAGACGAAACAAGACAAATAAGATCTGCGACTTACGAAAGGATATGTTGTGGTTGTTACAACAACCTCTCTCGAGGTTTAGGTTTGAGTTGGGAATATCCCTGTAGAGGTGGAAAGTTTCTGAGGAGACGAGTAAGGTGAAGCACGGGACAGGCAGTGCCCGCGTGTCGTTTGTCGAGAGTCGACTCGATCAAGGCTCAATGTGGAGAGAGGATCATGGAGTCGAGTCGAATTACAAGTAAGAAATACTTCTCACCCAGTCAGAGCAAAAGAAACAGGGCGCCGTTGTTTGGAATTGACGAGAACTGAGCGACGATGGCGTGGAGCAGAGGGAGCGAGCGAGTGAGTGAGTGATGGGGCGACCAGGGTTTTTCGGTTATGGTAGCAGCAGGGGACGGCAGTGCTTGCTTGGACCTGTTCAGTGTTGTTGTAATAAGTAACAAGAGCGAGAGTAAGGTAGGTAGGAGCGAATGTAGAAACAAAAAGACAACAAGAAGGAAGCGACCGAGTGAACGTCCCTTGAGCGAAGACCACGACAACGAACGGGTTGTGTCTGGCTGGACTGGACGGAACGACTTGAGGTGGGAAGAGAAAGACGGGAGCGAACGAGAGAAAGCGATTGAACGGCCAACGGTCTTGTTGCTCCTTCCCTTGCCGTTATCCTGGGCATGAGAACCTTGTGAAGGGGGCGGATGAAAGCCAATTAGAAAATAGCCTTTCCATGATGGTTGCACTAATTGAGCGCGCTAGGTTGAACTAGTCCGAGCTTGTGGCCTCCTGGGCTTGAGATTTGCAAGGGCCATCTGTCTGTGGCAGATGTGGGTTAATGGCCCGGCGGTTGCCCCGGCAGCTCGATTCAGATGCTTGCTCTTATCTGAGAAATAGGCTCATCGGTTCTCCCGTTCCAAGGAAAGAACCCAGATGCTTCGAGTCTAAATTCATTGTTAGAACAATGGTCAAGGTATAATAATGAAATGCATGTATCTCGAGCTTGCGTTGCTATGATAAAGGAACCTGTTTTGACCCGTATCTAACATGTCGTCGTCAAACATTGGATACCTAGGTTGTTCTTTTGCTAATTCAAGATTAAAACACGCGAGTAATTAGACTTGGCTAATAGTGAATAGTGGTGTGGATAATTTCAAGACCTCGATTTACTTGGGGGTCCATCGCTCGAGAGCTATGATGAAGCGGTGGTGTCAGTGTATGGTGTGCATTAATGCCAGTTTGTACATACAAAGCGGCCTTTGTAAACCAACCAAACTTGACTTGCAGACTCACTTATCCGCAGGAACAGGTTCTGCCAATGCAATAAGGTAGTCAGGGGGTTGGTGAATCAGTCGCCGCTATCTCGCTTGACAAGCCGATCTGATCCTTTGGTGTAATTGCTACGCTTCCCCCTTGACTACGCAGATACCAAAGCTGAACAGACCCCTTCCTCTGTACCGTTTATCGACTCTTCGTCAAGGTCGTGTAAAGAGAACGGTTTGTTCTAATGATGGCAGCCAATACCATGCTACCAAGAGTTTATCCATTTAAGTTGTCGGGTTTAATCATCAGTCAAAACCCCATGCGCAACAGTCGCTTTTTAGGCATTCCCTGGTATGCATATGGACCATTTCACCCCGATGATGTCTTGAGGCTTGAGATATTAATCACCACTACCCCTGATTAACCATGTTCTTAGCGTTCTTAGCTGGTATCCATACTCCGTACCCTCTCTTTACTTGCCTACTGCGTAATACTACTCTCAACATTTAGCTTAGTTCTTACTATGGCCCTTATGCACCATAACTACCTTAACCATCGCACTGGTGGTTTTCGTCTTTGTTACAATATGTAGAACAATTCGACTAGGTATTATACCGGTAGATCCCTCGATCGAGAAAGAGGAACTCTATGCCACGTGCTAACACTGTCCAAGTGTCTAACCGCCAACCGTCTTCGTTTCTATGGTAATACATCGTTTCTATTAAAGTGATCCAATCCCATCAATTACAGATAAACTCGAACTCTGGTAGCAGCAAGCCAAATGATCGTCTGTGTGTAGACGCCAAATCTTTGTTCCGACAATATTGCTTAAACGGTCGCAACACACGACATATCTCCTTTTGATCCTACAGCATGCAGACTTCGGCCATCGAAATTAGTCCGTAGATAAACAGGCCCCTTGTTTGGCAGCTCTCCATTTGAAGCAGCGAAGCCTTCTCTATCATATAATACAGCCAGTCGTATCATGCTGGGCAATAGACTTTAACACAAAACTCGGATCTGCTGGAGCAAGTGATGCAGAAGGCTAAAACCCGGTGGGATATTTGTGCAGACTGGATGTTGTACCTTCCGGCTGCATGAGTGCATGACAGGCAGACAGCAGTTTCGATACGAGCCAGATCGACGACATCAGGTGGGTGGAATTGACGCTAGCTTATTGTTTACACGAGAAGTTTCACGAAACTGTAGAAGCTTCGAATATCGTGCGAACAATCAGTACTTGAATTAGATGCAAAACTTAGTCTAAACTCTCTGTTGATACAAGTATACAGTCGCAGTATTTTGTTGGGCGTGTTTCGGATTTTTTTTACTCAATATAGGCTTATCTAGGCCATTAAGTGCCCATCGTGTTCTACAACAAGATATCTAGACAATAGGCCATGCTTCTGCCAAGATCGGAACATGGTCAGAGTACTTGTCAAGTCTGTAAGTGTGATTTAACAAACTCATTAATAAAGTTGGGTGGTATCCTTGAGCTGGCAGTGGCTTTGTCGTGGGGTTCCCCAGACTTTAAAAAGAAGCTTGATCCTGGGACGAGTGGAAACTCTGGGGTTTGACCAGATCCATGGTGAAGTCATAAGCAACAACAGTTCAGACATTGCTTGAGATATAACTTACGCCTAAAAATTCCATGTTGATTTAACTTCTTGAGAATGATAGGATTATTTGAAGATATTGCGAAACGATCACTCAGCATGTGGATGGTGGATGGCTTAAGTGGCAGCCGGGTCGGCCGGGTGGGGCCGTCCGATCGACGGCCCGACCGCCGTGAATTCAAACCTACTCTGCTACTAATATTCAAAGGCAAGGAAATCACTGGGGCAAACTCAGTTCTCTCTTGACTATAATAATTGATCTGAGGGGAGAAATCATGCAGCAGTACTTCCACTATTCGGTTCGACGAAACCTTGACCAAAGGCGTTGGAGGTTGCTCGTGTACAACTCCCTCGGAGTATATCATGAACCCGGAATATACTATAGTTAGTTATATTTGTTCTGAAAAGACCAATCTCAAAAGAACCCCTTGCCAACCAACACCGCCCGATTCAAAAAGATCAGCCGCAATGGAAGGAAAGTTTTGCCCACGTGCTACTCCTCACTACTTAGGTAGGCCACCCTGAATAGTGTTTGGTCAATGTTTATACCCAAATACGACAGAGTGGGCTGCCAGCTGTCAACGGAATATTCCTTACAACATGTTGTAAAGTGATCTGCTGGTTTCCTGTACTTGTCCACCAATATTCATATATGTGATACAGGAATTCATGTCTACCAGATACCTGGGCCAATTGCCGAAACAAATGCAAGCTATGTGCTACCCGCCCACAGAAAGTAACAGTTAAGGAAATCTCCGATTTTCTTTTCCTTTACGGGGCGACCAGTGGAAGCAGTTCTAGGGTAATATTTGCGTGACGACACCGACGCCATGGCGGCTGCTCAGCCTTGTTTAACGGTAAACCCTGCCACAATGTCGACAAGGATGGCCTGGTGCACAAATTTAAGTGTACTAACTCAACTCTATTAAGTTGTATCATCGGATCAGAGTTTGGAAGATCTACCACTAAGATGTAATGTTACAACGGCGAGGCTTCAATGATACTAGAACACATTAGTTGCTCATATCCAAAACTCTAAAAATGGCAAAAACGAAGCATTTAAGCGCCCATATTTCGTGGGCGTGCTCTGGCGGTCAAGAAACAGCAGAAGCCTTTTAAGTGTTAGCGCAGAAGCCCGCTGGGCTGGGCTTGGCCTGAGTTGAGTTATTTAAGCCATGTTTAATGTTGTAATGACGCTAACATGCAGTTTCGCTTATGGCACGACGTACCATTGGGAGGCTTTGCACAGAGGCTTTTCAGCTCTCCTACCAACGTGGGGAATCACGAATTGGGCTCGCAGTGGTTGTCATTTTGAGACCTGCCGGTCATTCCATGATACTTTTCTTTTCGGAGAAGCAGGAAAGGGACAGGTCGGCCAATTTTGACCGTGCCATTTCCGCTCGAGGCGCTTGTCATGCCGAGCTTTCCTAGAGCTACCATTCCTCACTGACGCGTATGTAGCATGCTGAAGGGAAAGGGGTTAGATGTACGGCGCTTGTGTGTTTTCTGTGTACACGTCATTACTGTGGTATCATCATTTCGTGATTTGAAGGCAGAAACAGAGGATGTGTAACAAGTGAGACGGGAGTCTTAGGGAGTCGAGGTCACAGAGTGAATAGAACCTAAAGATCCTGCGCCTGCCTTGGGTGATACTTGGTTGCAAAATACCCCTGCTCCTACCTAATCACTACCAGTTCAGCTCTCGCAACGTCGACTCCTACCTGCTACCTACCTAAGCAGCCTGGTTTCGGCGGTTGATGCCTTTTTCTTATAAGGAACCTAAGGGGCCCAGGCAGATCAGACCAGGTACTGCAATAACCGGCCTTCTCGACTTAGTAATAGCACCCTCGGGACTATATGACTTATTCGTTGTCTTGGTTCAAAGGGAATGTTGAAACACTCACTCTTCTACTTGTTCTTCAACGAAACAACAGACATCATTTATTAACCCGTTAGGCAAACCAATCCCCACTGGTTTTCTACATGGGTCCCTGCCATCGGTTGCCCCACTGCTCTCCGCTTCCATTGCTCACATAGGCTCCCCTACAAGCGCATGTGCCATAATTTAGCTAATTCAGCTAAACTCCAGTGGGCGCCTGGGCCTCATCACCACCACTGCCACCACGTTCACCACCACCACCTCACCTCACAAATATCGGACGGCGCAGCGCCCAGGACAAAAAGGACCTTATTGGATCTCAGCTCAAAGTCCACTCACTCATCTTGATGCTTGGAATTTTCTTTTCTTCCGTCCGATTCTGGGTCTAGTTAGTCTTGGCTTTTCCATCATTCTTCCTCCCTTCTATCCTTCGTTCAGAAAAAAAATTACCAGATATTCCCGTTTTATTGTGCTCATCACCTCATACCAATTCCAGGGCTCTCGCCTCTCACTTCAGCCTCTTTGGGTTCCGTCCCCCCAACTATCGTTTCTCCAACCACCCCCCTTGTCGCTCGTTGATCTATCCTCTGTTTGCCCAGTTACCCCTTGTCTCCGCTGTGTCGCGGCGTTCGGATCCATATTCAAATATCCTTCGTGCAGCATCCACTCCGTACGTTGCGCTAAAGTGACCGTCTGTCACTGACTGCAGACTACAATCGCTTCCCCTCCACGGTCGCTATCTTCTGTCGTCTCGTGTTTCCTTGAGCGTGTCCAGAATTGGTCTCGGCCCATTCGGTTCTTCGTGATCTTGAATATAGCACGGTCGCCGAGTCCTGCGCGCTTGCCAGGCTAACGAACTCCGCCTCCATCTCGACACTCGTTCTGGAATATACCCAAACTTGCGTGCGCTTGGCTGCTTCGGCATTGCCAAAGCCTCACCATCGTCTTGTCATGGCAGCAATAAATACTTCACCGCCTCCTACCGTGGCACCGTTGAACTACAACGAATCATCGAGGTCCTCTTCGAGACCGACCAGTTCTTCTCGTCGTAGCCCTGTTCGCATACCTCATCTCGATGAATCTGAAGGCCCAAGACTGCGCAACGGACCAGTCTCGCCCGTCCGCGTAAACTTTCAACAGGAGAATTGGGTTCAGCCTTCAAACGCCGATGTCGAATATACTCAGAAGCCATCGTTGAGGGGAGAATTAGCCGATCGCACTCTGCTTCCGCTGCCTTCGCCCCCAGAAACTGCTCCTCTCCCTCCTCCCCACGGACTGAGGTCAGAGCCAAGGAGCTTTCCAGAGTTTCAAGATGATTCCCGCGGGGCTGAAGGGGGCTCTGAGCCGCGGCTTGAAAGGACAAACATCGCCGAGCCCACCAAGACAACTCCAACGGACAGAGTTCGCAATCAGGACCATTACCGCAACAGTCGTGAATCGAATGAAACTGCTAGCACGAACCCGCAACAAATCTCTATAGAATCTTCGGCAACGACAAGCGCAAGCTCTTTATCAGGAATGAACGAGAATGTTGAGGGCCAGGCGATTGGAGATTCCCCTGAAAGCTCCATTATCGAAGGAAATATGCTTGAGACCCAGCCTGTGCCTCTTTTTCAGTACCATCATCAGAAGGATTTCCCAACAAGCGTTCCTAGTGCAGAGGCCAGGAACTCGTCAGCTTCTGATCTCGCTGAGAGTGCTTCAAACATCGGCCGTCATCTTACTCCGAATTCGGGTAGCCATATGAGGACTTCATTGCCTCGGCCACCATCTTCGTATTCTGTCTATTCTGATTCGCGTGGCCGCTCTCCGGGTCTTATGCCAGCTGGCTCACGTAAATCCCCTGATGCCAGAATGTCGACGTATGCCGAGTTGCTTCATGCGCCTTATCCTCAGCAGGCTCCGGCGCCATTGACACCTGATAACTCCAATCTTCGAACTGTCATCGGTAACAATGCGTCTCTTCTCAGCACACAAAAGACTCTGGATATGTATCGTGCCAACGTCAAAAAGACAAATGACTCTTCTATTCAGTACTCGTTCGCTATATTCTTGATTTCAACAGCCCAGGAGCAAGGCCTAGACTTTTCAGAACCTAAGGCACGTAAGAACAGCCCCAAACCTCAGAAAGGTCGCGACAGCCCAACTGCCGAAGGCTCTGTGTCAAGCCCACAGGAACTAGTTCGTGAAGCCCGACAAATCCTACAGCGTCTCGCCAGTGCTGGATACCCCTTTGCGCAATACTATCTCGCGGATGGGTTTGCTTCTGGACTCTTCAGTAAGGGTAAGGAAGATTATAATTCGGCATTCCCTCTGTTTGTTTTGGCTGCGAAGCACGGTCACGCTGAATCTGGTTACCGAACCGCTCTATGCTATGAATTCGGTTGGGGTTGCCGGAAAGACCCTGCCAAGGCGGTGCAATTCTTGCGTACAGCTGCTTCGAAGCGCCACCCTGGCGCCATGACACGTTTGGGTAAGGCCTGTCTATCTGGCGATCTTGGAGAAAAGCGCTACCGAGAAGGAATTAAGTGGATGAAGCTAGCTGCTGAAGCGGCCGATACTCAGTACAATTCCGCGCCGTATCAACTTGGTTGCTTGTATGAGAATGGGTATGGTGCAGATATCTTCAAGGACGATATTCACGCTGCCGAGCTCTTTACTCAGGCTGCGGAATTAGGCCACCCTGAGGCTAATTATCGACTGGGTGATGCTTATGAGCACGGCCTGCTTAGCTGCCCTCGTGATCCGGCTCTCAGCGTTCACTTCTATACTGGCGCTGCTGAAAGAGGACATGCCGGCGCTATGATGGGATTGTGTGCGTGGTACATGGTCGGCGCTCCCCCGATCCTTGAAAAGGATGAGGAGGAGGCTTATGAGTGGGCGCGTCGATCAGCCGACTTAGGTGAGTGTTTTGTTGATGCGGTGTAAACGATGAGGTAGCTAACCATGGTGCAGGCTTCGTGAAGGCACAATACGCCGTCGGCTACTTTACGGAGATGGGCATCGGATGCCGACGTGACGTTTTGGAAGCTAATGTCTGGTACGTCAAGGCTGCCGATGCTGGTGAAGAGCGAGCCAAGCAACGGTTAGCCATCATCCAGGCGGCTGTCAGCGGCCAGGGTACTCCCATGGAGGTTGCCCCTCCACGAAACGGCAAGATACAGAAGAATCCCAAGGACGACAAGGACTGCATCGTTATGTAATGGCAGTGGGCGAGTGACAGCCTGCTCCGGGATTAATATGAAGAGTATAACTAATCAACGACGACTACCCTTCCTCTATGAAAAGGGAAACGACATAACTCCCGCCTTCCGTTGTGCTGTTTTTTTTTTTTTTTTGGTCAGCAGTAACGACAAGTTCATTCAGCGCCGTTGTTTTTCTTTTTCCATTTTGGCATACATCACATCTCGCACAGCCCAAATTCTCTATATTGGACGATACGCTTGACGGCGGCTTCTTGTCGTCATCTCCGTCGCTCCCTTGTTTGGCACGGATGTTCACCTGTTGGAATCGTGTTTCTAGAATCAAAAGGGGGAGCTTGATCTCAAGTAGCAGCATAGCATGAGGAGATGTAATTTGACGGTTATTTGATCCATCAGCTCGGCTGGGATCCTTTTGGTATAATTCTCCCTGTATCTGCGGTGGAAACTATTGAAATAGGGAGTCTCAACATCTGACGGCATCGAGAGCGAAGTGAGACTGTGGAGTGGGTTGATGATGATTATCATCTTGTATTTGGCGTTCGTGGGAGACGTGACTTGGACATAATCATGATATAGTAATACAGTGCCTGCCATGAATGAAGGCTATGATACTAACCTATCCTTTATCCATTGACCTTTTGAATTTGTCATTACTTGTAACGTGTGGTTACTTCGGGTTTGCTTGGGCGAGCAGATTGGGCTAAGCACAAGAACTTGGGCACATCATACAGCTCTAACAGCTTAACCCTAGAACGATGTATCCTCATAGAACTGACTCCCTTGAGGTTACGTAGTCTAGTTGGTCTTCAATGGAGGCACCGTGGGGCAAAGCTCCCTCGATGTGCATATGCAAGGGGTTCTGGAGAAAGTTTATCAGATTGTCTGTGTCTAGGGTAAGCTATATTGACCAAATTCTTGAAGGCATACCTACTTGTTAGTAATAGTTTGCCATATCATAACCCATTTCTAATCATTGATATCGGCTTAATCTTACGAATTTGTTGTTCTTGCTCTTGCTGTAAATAGGTATTTACTTATGTTTCTGTTGTTTAACAGGCTAATTGGTTGTTAATAGAAACTGACCATCCCACCAGCCAACTACACTACAAAACTCAAACAACATGCAAGGGGCAGGATGTGTAGAGACATTTTAGTATCAAAGCAACAACGAGACGTTTCGACACAGACCGACGAGTGGTGGAAGGGGGTTGACGCTTTTACTCAAGTTTACTGATCAATGGTGATTCGACTGGTTTGTATACAAGCCATCAGTAGCCGGCTTTATGGTAGACAGCGTACTCCAAGTTCTGAGCACAGCAAACAACATGGGAGAATGGTCTTGTGTAATTCCAATAAGTCTCGACTTGGTACTTGGTACCAATGCAGCAAAGACATTGAGAGAGAATTCTGAAGGGTTCGTTCTTTGGTCACTTCACTTGCATCCGATCCCAGAACTCGGGAAGCCCGCCACTAGCCAGGAACGAACAGATCTCGATATGATACGTTATTAACAAAGAAAAGCAATTCCATCACGAGGGGGGGAAGATAAGATGTACATGGACGAAGGAACCCCTCTCCTTTTCCTCCACTGGCTCGATCGAGTGCAGGGAGGGTCTTTGATGATGAGACAGAGAGCTGAATTGAGGGGTTCTTTATCTGTTTACTGTATCACCTTAAGACGCGTCTGGTGTGTTTACATGTCTCTCTTTTATCTGATTAGGGCATTTTAGCTGTATGATGAGTCTTGACAAGGGAAGATAGAAGCCATCGTGACTGAAGGGTAGGAAGATTGGGGCCGAAGGTCTGAGGCGCCGCTCACACAGATTTATGGATAAAGTCCGGTAATTGTTATATTTGAAAATGGTTACATAGATTGACTGCCCGAGATGGCAATAATTGTCAGCCGTGAGGCATATGCTACCAAGCTTTACTTGTCCTGAGTGTTCCTGTAAGACAAAGTGATACCACCCAAGCTAGAGTTGTCCAAGTTTCGGAAGCCGCACATGTCAGTAGCTGAGGGAGAGGAAAGCGTCTGTGACGCAATGTGGTCCGTGAAGCAGAGAGGAACATTGCCAACTCTGCCAATCAACAATTCACCACCACTGACGTCGTTCTTGTTACAGAAGCAGAAGATAAATGTTTGCGGGTAATTCTTGGTTCCAGGGTAAGACCGTGAGAAATTCCACCACCGCACTGTATGCATTCACCCATGTCGAGCCCGACAGGTACTTCATGTACGCACTGACCATGCTCGGAAGTGGTTGCGCTGCTTCTCCACTGATACCCATTTTTCCGTATTCTTCTATTGGTCGCTCCGAGAGATCATGCATGTCTCAATTAACGCGCTGACGCGTTTTGACGCGTTCTTACTGACCTCACACGCGTCTCCCTCGCGACTTGTGCGGTAATCGCGCGACAGTATCAAGAGCAAGGACTATGCTGAAGGGCCAATGGCAAAGAGAATGAGTGGCATGCGTTGTAGACAAGCGGTGAATGATCTGGCAAAGACCGCAGCATGATCGGGTCTCCATTTTCCTGAATATTTTGTATCATGGGAGTGGACTTAACTTATCATGAAGCATTTAAACAATGATGGGGAGGGGAGGAAATGTACAGATGGTGCAACGTCAAAAAGAGGAGACTCCAAGATCTCGCTCGATCAAGGATATCGGATATTCTTTGACGATCGACTGATTGTTTCGCATGGAAGTATTTGCATCGTCATAAGGCAACTGACTTGGGTGTAAAGACAGCTTCGCTCTCGAGGGTTACAGTGCCTATCTAATGCCTCCTAGCAAGGTAGCCAACAAAATCGCGCGTTCCTGCTTCTTCCAAAAGCGGGTGAGAAGTGAAAAGAACAAAGAAAGAGTGTTAGGGTTTGAAACGGAGCATGACCTCACCGACTCACTCACCTGTGAAGGAGGTAACAGAAGAAGGTCACGCAGACACACACACCCACTATTCGACACCTGGGCCTGATCCGCCCGTTTGCTGGTTTGTTATAGACTGGGGGAAGCGGGTAGTGAAAGGTAGACGAAAGTGTGCACATCAAGAAACATGAATCAAGGAATGAATGAATCGATGCCGCAGACATGATACAGCTTAGCAGGCCTCTGTCGTCATCCGTGAGCTCTAACAACATAGGACCCTGCAGCATATCAACGGAAAGCGAACGGTACGGCAAAGCAATGGAAGGGTATGGATGAGATGGGAACCATGGGATGGTCCTAGCCCGTGCCGCGACGGCTCGCTCCCACCAGCCAAGACAAGGTAAGGTAACTCTACCTTTAGCGAGGAATACCCTCCTCACCCTCCACTGCTGGTGCGTCACGGAGAGTTTTTAAACTAGACATCCATCAGACAGATTCTTGTGTGACTGAAGCACACCAATGTTACTCTCTCAGGGACTAGGTACCTGATTGATTCAGCTTGGTCTGCTGGATCAATCGACCGGGGAGCGTAGCACAAAGTAGCAATATCGCAACAAACTTATTCTTGTGTGGATGAACAAGCGCGACTCGTCGAAATTGTCTGTGTCAACCTGACAAGCGAAGTCATACACGGCCTGCGCCTGGTTTAGGTGAACCAATGTTGCCCGATGCATACATTGCTTTTCAAGTCGAGAAACCAAAGTTAGTACGCAGTAGCACACAAAAAATCTCTAACTGGTGTGCCTGGTTGCATTAGACCCTTGCAAGTTAAGTTGCATGTATGTGTGCGATGTATACAATACAGTATAGCTTGAATGTCTTGAGTCAGGTAGGGCATCAAGCCCAAACCGGACGTCGAGGGCAGGCGGTGGTGCTAGAGAACCTATGAACACTGGGGTAGTCAGTCAATTTCTCAGCCCAGAGGGGATTACTGTGGAGGAGAGGGCTCAAGTTAAACAAGAAAGCGAGAATGTGTCCGTTTCTTTCTCTCTTTATTATTTTCTTTTTCTTTTTCACCTTTCGGGGTTGCTGACACGCAAAACATTGACGCTGCAGCATATATTCAGCTGCAGTGAGAAAATGATCTACATCTGCTTGTCTTGGATGTCTTGGATGTCTTGGATGTCCTGGTTATTTCGTGCATGATCACAAGGAAGGGATGGATGAAGGTTTATTGCTTTTTTGGTCAAACGTAGGGAGAAACATGGGGACGAATATGCAGGGCGGTTGATGTCAGAACGGTTGAAACGACGTTAGGAAAGGCAATAATCTCTCCAATAGACGGAACAGATAAAGGGTTGGCAAGAAGGGGGCCTACTTTCTACCCTATGGCACCATTGAATGTGTTGATATTGAAGCTGAAGGGTTGTAGGGAGGGATGCATTATTCGATAGTATCATCCTAGTTAGATGCGGAGCATGATATCTCTCAAAGCAACACACATGTAAGATTAAAGGTCAATCGAAAAGGAAAGGGAAAAAAGACATATGTCTCGTGCCGTATCATAAAAATGTCCTGATGCTTCCGGACAAGGAGAGAGTGTGCTGAGACAAAGATCGAGGCTGTCCAGGATGTCTCAAGTGTCATGGTCCAACTGGACACCCACCAACGCTTGGTCGATTCCGTACAGTGCAGCGCTCTAGCAAGGGTCTACATGCAGAACATATGCCTCATCTGCAAAGAAACATGTATCATGTGCGAGAAACATGGGTCTTTCGTTCCTTCTCTGCCAGTAGTCCGACACCGTTGTAAAAATCCATCGTGACTACCCGGAAGCAGCGATCAGTATTTGCGTTGCCAGAGGCACACTGTACAGTACGTGCGTGTTCACTTGCCCCCGGCGACACCCTTGTCCCCTTCCATGTCCGATTGATTCCCAACACCTGGAGGCGGAGTGCTCGGGACGGTTCTCTGTGGGCTTTCCAAGCCCAAAATACTTCGTCAAAGAACATTTGTCCTGGGTATTGGCGATCAGGTGGTGCACGGGGTCCTTGAACCTTACCACAGTACCTACTGTACCTACGACAGGCAGCAAAGTATCTACCTCACAGTCACTTGGAAGATAGGTAGGTAGCCAAGTTAACTTTACCGCTGCCGCTAAAACGGGCGCGAACCGACTCAAAACTCACGGGAGGGTCCACGTTGCTGGGCGTCTGCACTGTATCTGCACCCCGAGACAGGCCCAGAGGGTACTTGTCGCCTGCTGGTGGCTCCTTCCTCAGGGTGCGCGGCTTCACCCAACGAACCCCGACGGTAGGTGGGACCTGGGACCCTCCTTCTCTGACCCCGGTCCAAGGTCCTTCTAAGTTCTCGCTCACTTCCACACCACGCCTCATCCAGATCCATATTAGGCCACTGCGTCCCCTGCCCCTTCCCATCCCATTCCAATGCCACCTGCCTGACCAACCCCCCGTTCATTCCAATTCCCACCACAACCACCGCATTTCCTGCTCTTCACTCCGACAACAGACTCAGTTTCTCCCTACAACAACATCAACACAAACACAAACAGACAAACACCATATCGTTTGCATTCTTGACTTTCTTAATAGTCGCATCGCAACCTTTTCAACTCTCAATCGACTCGATACTTCACCTCACCAATCTCGCGCGCGCACTTACAAGCATCGTCAAAAAACTGCCCGCCATACTTTTGCGCCCGGCCGCGTCGTCTATCCCAGTCGCAATCGCACCACACGCAACCACCGCTTCGCCCTTCGCCCTTTGCACCAAACAACAACAATAGTCGCTGCGATCATATTTCGTATCTCTATTATTCAACACAAAATAACCGAAACTTGTTACTATGCTTCTTCCGTCCGCGCTGCCTTGCGATGCGTCGCACTCAACCCACTCTCGACTGCAGCCTTCTCTTTTCTCGCCTCCTGCCAGCCCTCCGGCTTTCTCGTCGCACGCATCTTTCGCCAATATCATGACCACCTGTCGCTCGCTCCAATCACTACTATCAACACCTGCGCCTATTATTACCAATCCTCGCCCGACTCCTTCGCTCGCTCAATTACCAACTCCACCGCTCGCCCATGCAGCACCTCCTCTGAAGTTGCGCCTCCGTCCACGCCCACAACGCCGCGAGCCAGTTGGTCCCAAGAAGGTAACCAAGCGCGCGGCACCGCGTGCTCTTAACAAGAGGCGTCGTGCTGCCGACGAGGAGGCGGAACGCTATTCATCAGCGAGCGAGTCTAGCAGCGAGTCACCATCGCGCCGCTCAACCAAGCAAGTCGCGCCCTCAACGCCAAAGCGCACGCGCATTGCCCCTGAGCAGCTGCCTCTCGGCCTCGACCGTTCCGACTTCCACAACATGCATCTTCGACAAGGCGGACATCTTCTCGGAGAGGAAGACTCCTCTGACGAAGAGGACTGGAGCGCCGAGGACGATCGTATCCTCATTGAAATCGTGCTAGAGAAGCTTAGATTGTCAAAGGCAGAATGGCAAGACTGCGCCCGAAATCTCGGCCGTGATCGTCATGCTGTCGACCGTCGCTGGAAGACGTTGTTGCTCAATGGTGACATCGGTCTCAAGTCACGACCAGGACACTAAGCAACTCCAATTGGATCTACCAGAATATTTTCTCGTACATGATTTTATACATTTGATCTTTAGCGCAAGTCTCGGCCGAGCATCATCGGTAGCGAGCATGAAGAAAAAAGGTCTACAGGACATAACATGGGCAATGGGCTGCCCTTGGAGTTAGATATTTTCTTCCACGTTTTATAATGATATCCCCACGCGTGAATGCGTGTATTCAGTTTCACATTTGCTTTTTTGGGTCAAGAATCGGAATTCGGTAATATAGAAGATGTCAAGAATCTACAATGGAACGTCAAAAGTTCCACATTTCACTTAATCTTGCCTACTGGTGGTGTCCCCTGTGCATCTTCGCTACTCTAGGTTGCAGTGAATTTGAACACAGGGTTCTCGGACACACCATCACGGTCTCCATCAGGGTTCAATATTGCATGCGCCAGCCTCCACATATTGTTCCAATACTTATTATCGTGGCTGGCTTATCAAGAAATCCTATCAAAGAAATTACAGGTCTAATGAAATATACGAGACCGATGCTCAGGTGCTGGGGAATGAAGCAAACTGGGCCAGTAGATCAAAAATATCTCTTCAGCTCATTCTTCACCCGCATGTTTATCCCTCCATGGTACATCGTGCGTCGCCTATCGCCCATCTCGCACGGTCTCTTCGGAAATCACGAACAGACCATCGAATCGGGCATCAATATACATGAGATTTGGTACTTGTCCCAATTTTCATCATCCTAAGTCCGTTTGTACGTTTCACACCACGAAGTCAGAGTTGAATTCCGAGCTTGGACTTGATTGTCGAGTCAGACAGTTTTGGTGGCTTGTTGGAAAACAAATACACATCAGGAGTAATTAGCAGATTCGGTTGATTGAAAACTGGTGGCAGTGGGAGAATTCTCATTTAGTTTATTCAAAAATCAACACCGAAAAAAACATCATTTGTACCTTACCTACCTACCTAGGTAGTTTAGGCACTAGGTGGTCGAGTCTCTGTATATAAGCTGCACTTGGACGTATCACGATGTTGAGTGTGAGGTGCGAATTTTATTGCACATTTAGGTCGGTGACTTCAGGGTCTGTTCATTCTCGCCTTCTATCCTTCTTCCGTTGTCCGATCTCTCGCCATTAGCGTGCGCCTGGGCCCGGGCATGGGACGGGCGGCGACGGGCCGGGACGGGGGGTTACAACTGTTGCTGGGTAACGCCATGAAGGTTGTTTATTGTTGATGCGGAATTGAAATTAGATATTCTCCTTTTCATGAGTGTGTTTAATGAAACCAGATTAATCAATCTACCTAATGCAATGATAGTGCAGTTTCATGTGATATGAATTTCATTTAATCTCCTGGAGCATCCGTTATGCTCTGATGATTTATCTATGGTCTTATGCGTAGTCATGGCAATATCTTAGCAATACCATGAACTTCTAGAATCCGTAGCAATCCGTCTTGTACACCCCTTGCTTCCTGCCATGCCATGAAGTTCGTAAAAGTATTATGAGTAAACCGTACAAACCCTCTATAGCGCTTTAAAAAAAGAAAAGAAAAGAAAAAAAGAACTGCTGTGCCTCGACACACGAAACCGCCATCATTCTGGGGTTACGATGCTGGGAGGAAGACAGGGCATGAGCCGTTTAAGCAAATCGTTAAATGCAACGCAAAAGCCAACGAGGTTGATACACAAGCTGCTCTGCTCTGCAGCGCAGAGAATCAAGTTCTTAAAGTAGAGGTAGATCGTTGAGAAAAATGTGACACAATACATGGATGTGTAGGGAAAGGTGCGGGCTCTTGGACAATTGCTCAGGAGAACATTTCCCCTTCCTAAGGAGGCGTCATTTGTTCCTCCATGAGCATCTTGCGGACCTCTGTCTCGAGGATCTGTTCTGTCACACCGGGATCTTCGTCAGTCACAGCACCAGTGACCTTGTTCGCAAGCTCGATCTTCTTCTGACAAGCTTTGTAGATGAGCTCCTCGATAGTGTTGGAAGCGATAAGTCGAATGATTTCGACTTCACGCTTCTGACCAAGCCGATGGGCTCTGTTCTCGGCCTGGATGTCATCTTGAGGGTTGTCCGACTGGTCAAAGATGATGACTTTGTTTGCAGCCGTGAGGTTGATACCTGTGCCACCTGCTCCGGTTGTGAGCAGGAACACTGGGATATCCGGGTCATCATTGAACTCGTCAATCAGCGTCTGTCTCTCCACAACATGGGTGCTCCCCATCAAGACTTGATGCCGAATATTCTGCTGATCGAGCACTTCTTGCAGCAGCTCAATGACGCGAGAAAACTTGCTGAACACAAGGACTCGGTCACCGTTCTCCTGATATTGATTGATGAGCTGGAGAAGTTTCTTCACCTTTCCGCTGTCCATCTCAGTCTCTGGAGGGATGTCGAACTTTCCGAGAAGGCCTGGGTAGTCACGACACCAGAGGTGAAGTCCAAAATCTGAAGAATCCTTGAGTTCTTGGATTAGATGCTTTATGTCGGGTTGACGGAGTTCATCCTGAGAAACGCTATCCATCAGGATTCGAGCCATCTTCTCAACCTTCTTGTCATCAAAATGGCGCCTGAAAAGGAGCGGGTGAAGTGCTGCCTTTCGAAGCTGCATCCAGCAATTGTTCTGGTCATTTCCACGGCCACGGACTTTTGTGACGCGCTTGGACGGCTCAAGCTTGAACATCTCCTCGTACTCGGCATACACTTGCTTCTGTTTCTCGTCCATGTCGCAGCGGACGACATTGCAGATCTTGGAAGGCATATCTGATAAAACTTGATCTTTTCGACGCTGAAGGATGAACGGCTCCAAGATAGTTCTGGCTCGCTTAACACGCTCACTGTACAGAAAAGCACCGTTTGAAACGTCTCTGATAGTGACCTTTTGGCTAAAGATGTACTGAATGTGTTGCATACAGCCATTGAAGATATTGGGGTTTATGAAATTGAGGAGTGAGGTCATCTCCAACAAATTGTTCTGAACAGGAGTTCCTATGCAACATTAGCAAAAGCGCCCATTGAGAAGACGAGAGTCAACATACCTGTGAGGAGCATTTTCCATGATGCAGGAATACGGCGAAGATCTTTGTATATCTTAGTCTCTGGGTTTTTCATCTTGTGGCCTTCGTCAAAAATGGCAGTGTGCATTCCAATAGACTGCATAGCCTCAATATCCGCGTCGTTGTTAATCTGTGAGTATGTTGCAAGCACGACGTGGAAGGCTTCAGGATCATGTTCGATCTCATATGCGATCTCAGCTCGCTCTGCCTGAGAGCCTCGGTATCCGATCACTGAGAGGTCTGGAGCAAATTTCTCAAATTCTCCTAGCCAGTTGTTGTAGGTACTTGGGGGAACGACAATGAGATTGGGCCAAGGCCGGGTTCCTTTTCCTCCTTTGCTCTCCTCATAATCCTGAACAAGGTGGCAAATGAGTGATATGACTTGACAAGTCTTGCCCAGCCCCATCTCATCGGCAAGGATACATCCTATGTTAAACTTGTAGAGAAGGGACATCCAATTCAGGCCTACAAGCTGGAAAGGTTTCATCTGGCAATGTCCGTCCATGTACTTGGGCTGTTGGGCAATAGGTAGGCGCACGTATCTAGGCGCGCTGATGCTTGTAGGCGTTGGAGGCAGATCGTCCGAGTTTTGGCTTCGCTCTCGCTTACTATGCCCGAATGTATCGATATCCCAGGTATCAAGCTGCTGTCTGATATCTTTTGCATCGCGGCCACACTTGCCGACAACATTGTCGATTGCGGCAACTGCATCAATAAAGACCTCGACAGCCTCCACAACATTCTCTCCAATGCTGACTTTGGAAGCCTTTCGGGCGCCAGGCTTTTTACCGACGGTGACACGCCTAGCCTTGGAGATGTCATCAAAAGGTCGCTTCTCGATCATGCAAGCAAGTTGCTCTTCCTTCATGCCTGTCATGGCAGCTAGTTCTTGAACAGTGCTTGTGTTGAGACAAGTCAGCACCCGATCATCCTCATCGTTTGAAGGCTCTGGCGATGCCTCCGCCTGATACGTATCCTCCTGCCCATCATCGACAAGGTCAATAATTAGGGGATCGTCGCTTGAGGCATGGGCGGGAGGAGATGACGGGAATGCCGGTGACGAAGGGATCGAGGACTTTCGGAGACCTTGTACTAGTCGCCGTCGGGGTTTCTTTACAGGGCTGAGGGATGCTGTGCGTGAGCGGGAGTTGGCCCGGCTCGCTGCTGCTGATGATTGGAGAGCCGCCTTGCTAATCAGACGTCTGCCAGGTTTAGGGTTGGACGCCGGCTGTTTGGACTGACGCATTTGTATTTCGAGATAATCTATTGCTTCTGTGAGATCGTTTTTGCATGCACTCAAAGCCTCCTTGGCCTTGTGCGAGGGCACTCTTTCTCCATACACATCATAGATTTGTCGGAGTTTAGTCTTGATGGTCTTTTCCGAGCTCTCTGGTTCGGGATTGTACGCGAATGCCGAGATCTGTGCCTTAAACGTTGTCGGTCGAATATCGCCACGGGGAGGTGTGAGGTCGTCCTCATCGTCCGAGATGAGATTGATAGGCTCAACAGCCGGTCGCTTGTTGGTGATTGCAGGAGGAGGCCGTTGTGGAGGACGAAAAAAGGTACCGAGAGGGGCAACTCTGCTACCAAGAGTGTTACCAAGAGCTGTAGGCTTTTTAGGTTGTTGGAAGGGCGATGATGCAGGAACTTCCACAATGCTGCTTGCAGGAGAGGAGCTTCGCATTGGTGCAAGTCCAGGTTTCTGAAGGACTTGTGTTGGTTGTGTTGTAGTATCTCGGTCACGAAAAAAGGCGGATGGAGAGCAGGGAATTGTGTCCGTTATTTCATCGGCATCGTCAATGGTTATTGTATTGCGAGCGAGCGATGGGGTGCGAGGTAGAGCGTTTGAATGCCGGATTGGCAAGGGCGAAGAGCTTCGTGCCATTATAATTGTAGGTGAATAAATATGGGCATACGAAACAATAGGAGTAAAAATCGAGGCTAGCAGTACTTTGGATCGTCTAGGGCGGGGGCTGCCACTGCAAATGAACGGATTGAGCGTTTGGTCTGTTCTTCTCTGCCCTTCTTATCGATCGGCCAACAGAAAACAGAGCACTGGATGAAAGTGGCAGACCGGTGTCATTAAGGAGAATATTTAATAGAAAAGAAGAAGAAATTAAGAAAAGACGAGTTTAAAGTCGGAGAGTGAGAGATGATGGTGCTTGCAAGTGCCAGGAGGATCCCAATCCAAAATCCTGGAGGGACGTGAAGTGAGCGAGTGAAGGTGGAGATTTTTTGAAGTGCACTCAAATCTTTAACGCGACCCGCACCAACTGCGTCACGAAGTCACGTGAAAATCCAGCTTCGCGTCAGTGTCGGGCAGATGCATAAAGTGAAAGGTCGTAAGAAGTCAATTGAATCAACCAGGGAAGAAAAAACAAAGATGGTCTGGTTGAATTGGTAATTAGACGAATAACGATTTTTTCTTTATGGGTCTCAACTCATTGTGAGAACAAAGAATTCCATATTTTCCATCTGATGGCGCGCGTTGACCATCTCGTGCTAAGTGCTTCTTAATTATCTCCTAGTCGCACGTGCAAGTGGGGACCCACCTCTAACCTTTACAGGTCAATTGAGTATCCTCAACTCGACTACAGCACTTAAGACGATACCGAGCTTTACACTCCTCTCGTACCCTTTCAAAATGGCCACTCGACGCATCGTTGCTACTGAAAAGACCTTCCTCGATAAGGATGATCCCATTGATGAGCATTCTAGTACTGCTCCTGCCGTTCCCAGGTAAGTTTTCTGTCTATCTACCTTATTCAAACCGCCATTATTGCCACCTATCTCATCTTATGCACTACACTACATCGATCACATCGATCTTAACTGACGATTTTGACAGCCAAGTCATCTATAAGCTTCTAGCATTCACTTTTGCCATGATTGTGGTCCCCATTGGTTCCTATTTCCTCACTGTTAATACCGTCTTTCGTGGTATATCTTTTCACCCAGACGTGCCATCATCGAGACTAATCACAAACAGGAAACTCTTCTCTTGCTGGTGGCTTAGCTGCTGTCTTGGCCAATGTCGTCCTTGTGGGATACATTATTGTAGCTATGAAAGAGGACCAGTCGGACAAACAAAAGCCAGAGAGCAAGAAGGACAAGTAGACGCAGCGTCATATATAAAGTTGATTCACTCTTTCATAAATTTCTATCCGGCAAGATGAGAGTCTCAGGGGGTAACCGTCTCAATTATTTTCTCACGTCATCTTCATGACCATGCCTCGCTAGCTTGGGCCGACCATCATGTCTGGATGACCTCTACAGCCACGTGTATATGCTATGTACGTTTCAATTGTGAGTATGATTAATGATGATCGTGGTGGTAGATCCATCCTCTGCCCTGCTCCTCAAGAATACCCTCAAAAGGGTTGGCTACACAAGGCCTAACCTGCCAACGCCTCGTACAGTTCCGTTTGCTAATGCACCATTCCGTAACAAAACTCAGTGCTTCGCCTTATTCCATAGGGAAAAATAAACCGTATCGTCACAACTGTAAACCAATCTGACCCAAGTGAAACAGTATCTGCTGCTCTGCCCTAGAAGAGGGACGAATCACGAGGCATGGCAGCATACTCCAGGGGTCCATCGCAAAATCCGTCGAATAGTACAGGCGCTTTAAGTACTGTTCGATCATGCCATTCGACATTGAATATCAAAGAAAACGGGTATCGACAAATGAAAGTAGTTGCATAATAAGGTTTGTTTCGTGTGCGTTTCAAACGTTGATAGTCATTACTGAACCGTTGGTTCTTCAAGAGTTTTTGCTGAACCTACGAGAAAACCAACTCTTGCGCTTGTCCCCGCTAGCTGCTTGCTGAGGTTGGTGTGTTGACTGTTGAGTTGATGTCCTCCTTAAAAGGGTATTCTTCTGTTTCTGCGGTGGAATCGAGGCCTGAGCCTGTGTCGTAGGAGGTTGCGAATGCGAAGGTGGTGGTGGTTGAGGCTGTCCCTCATTGTTCACCCCAGAACCAGACGCTGGCCAAGGGCGTGACTGGTATGGCTGCTGAGGCTGATATGAGCCGGACGCATACTCGTTGATTGGCTCGCGGCGCTTAGCCGGCATCGTCCGATCGATTGAGCTGTTGTCGCTGCTCGTAGGGTCTGTCTGATAGCCTGCGTGATCCGAATTGCCACTACCCGCAGCAGAAGTCACCGTCTCGTATGATCGGTCCTTGTGGGGGAGAGGATAGATATTCTGATCGTGGCCGCTCTGGTACTGTGGCTCTGACTGCATTCTAGACATCCGTTGCCGAGATGGACCAGTGCCAAAGCCATTGCTATAAGCTTGCCCATCGAAGTAATTGCTTCGGGTAGACCCATTCTCAAATTGATTCTCCGGTCTAAAGGAAACAGGACGATTGTTGTAGTAGTTATCGCGAGGGAAGCGAGGCTGACTGTTATAAGAACTATTCCGCCTGTTCCAGTTGGCCTGTGAATCCGTTTCTGTGCGGTGTTAATAAGTTGACTGAATCTAATGCAAGACATCTTACTTACCCGCTCGGTAGAGAGACTTGCGTGAGTAACCACCATCGATTGCGGCCTCGAAACTACGGATAGTGTCTAATGGGCGCTCCCATCTGTTTCGAGTCGGGTTCGATTTGTCGGGATCCGCTATATGAGTTGTCAGTGGTGTCATGTTGTTCATGCTAGCGAGTCTACACACCGATAGAGTTGCCGAAGGCATCCTTGTGTTGCATGGACCGCAGAGGGGCAAAACTCGACTCGGTCATCATGGCAGCGATGGCAGCTGTTGTAGTGTTAGTAGGTGATCTCAACTTCCTGTTGCAGACTCAGGAGATGTCCTAACATACATGGCTCTGCTTCGCTTATGGCTAACGTGGGATCCGCTTTGCTATGTAAACGCTTCGCTTCCTTCTCGGCGTGGGTTTCTTGCAAGTCCTTGCTACCAGAACTCTTATGCGACTTTTGAGAATGAAAGCTGAAGGTTCGGTTGTGGGCTGGCGGCTTCTGCGAACCTTTGCGCGGCGAGACAGGGGCAGTCTGTTGATATTGCTGCTGTTGATGATCCTGCGCCGGATAATTCGACGGCGGCGGTGGATATTGGCGATATTGTTCAGTGGAGGTAGCCATGGTCGCGGCGCTTGGGGGGACGGCTGTTTTATTTGATGTGGTGCTTGGCCGCAATGGATCTCAGAAAGGCCCTGGCTTGGCGATTAGAGTCTCGGCGTGATAAGGCGGGTGGAGAGTTGCAGGCAATCGACCGATGCGATGGGGATTATGGATAAGAAACTGGAGATTGCAAGGAGCAACGCGGTCGGGGAGAAAAGACCGAAACCAGACCAAACGGCTACTAGCAAGGAAGAGCAGGAATTATCGTGGATCCTGGGACGAATATATTGGGAGTGGAGATTTATCAAGAGTTGCTGGCGTAGAAGGCTGTGATGAGAGGCTGGGCTTTCGAGCAATAGTGTGGCCCGGTTGCGTCGGAGTTTGGGGGTACGTATCGTATCAGAAAAGATCCCAGTAGATAGGTACTTAGGGAAGGGGTGGGGATGGCTCGTGGGCGGGCGCCTGCACTGCAAGAGAAGAGCCAGGTACGACAGGATTTATAAAGAACGAGTGGCTAAGGAGACAAGGCGATGATACCGTACTCTGCACCGCCAAAGTGAGGTGAGAGGTGTGATGTGTCGCCGGTGGCTGCGGGTGTCTCTGACTCCGTACGCGGGACGATGTGATAATTCGTTGGCGCTGTGGTCTTGGCCTGGACTGGTACTTTAATTTGGAACAACCGGACAACAGCGCAAGAGAACGATGCGATGTATATCCGTAGAAAGGCACTGAGTTCTTGCCCTTGTCGCTGGCCGTGAAACAGTCCAATAAATTTGACCGGGATGTGGGAAAGCGAATCGCTATTTTCTTTATCAGGCCGTGTTCAAATGCGAGCTAGAGCGGCGCCGGGTGCGTTTTGATGCTAATGCCTGCGGCTGCGTGATAATGATGTGGGATCGGCGTGCTGGGGGCTGATCCTCGTAAAGTGACTGCCGTTTTTTTTTGGTCTGCTTATTGTTTCTTTGGCGGTGCCTGAATATGGAGCTTATCCCCTTTCGTCTTTGATTGATCTTTTTTTATCACTTTGTTGGGGTATTCGTCGGAGAAGGGATCTTCGAACAAGTCCAGTGCTTCGTAAGTGCTTGCGTTGGGCCTGGGCGATTACTCGTTTGGTTTCTTTTTTCCCTTTGCTTTCTTGACGTCACTATTAATTAGAAAATTTCTAGTGTCGGCTGGCGTGAAGTTCAGGGGAATTGAGCCGTGCCACGTTGAAACTGATCGGAAGAATCGTCCGGAGTGGCTTGCTGCTGAGACTCTTAATAGTGCTCGCTTTTGACGCACAGGGGTCCAGTCGATGGTGGGCCTCGCGTGTTGTCGAGTCACTAAACAGGTGACGGAACGGAGCTGGAAATTTCTCAGAGGCCGGGGGCAATGAAGATTGTTGTTTAAGCCAGCCTGGGGATTCGACTGGATATCGAGCTAATACCGCGAAGCCAGATGCAGTTTGTTGGAAATCTGGGGATGGCCGATGTGCAGTCGAAGTCGTGGAAGGAAGCGTTGATTTATTAGTGGGATCCTGCTCGTTGATCAATTACTCATGAATGCGCAGGTGAGATGTCTAGGTAGGTAGGTTCTTGATAGGTGATTGAATAGCGATCTGCCCCTCTAGATGGGTTCGAATCGATGATAGCTTCAGCGCAAAACCAGTAAACGAAAGACAACCAAGAGCAGGCAGAGAAGCGAGAGTGAGGATGCGAGGACTTTGCTTAGTGAAAAGTGAGGAAGCTTTTTAGGAAGAATGAGGGGAAACTACGTAGAGGCCAAGAGGTTTTTAAGTGAGGTGATATGCTTCTATTAAGTTCTGATAGTAGGGCACCTTCCCATCGGTCGGGATGGGATGTTCGTGTTTAAGTTGGTAGGAATCGGCTTCGTCGCAGCTTCCGTATTCGCCGGGCTCCATTATGAAAACCAACCAAAGGAACGATTTGGTGCTCAACACCACACCGATATTGGTATCTCTTTGAGCGGCACAAGCCTCCAACAGGTCACTCGCCCCACTTTGCTTACTAACCTTGCTAGTACCTGCGGGGTACGTGAAGTTCTCGTCAGACAGCTTCTTCATTCAACACAGCCAAAATCATCAAAATCCTCATACAAATTGACCCTAACACGTCTCAATTAAAACGATGAGCTCCCAAAAGATACCTGATTATATAGATGATCAC
>JABEEM010001082.1:0-36123 GCA_013363185.1 Fusarium secorum
GAGGGGTACTGGATGGTACTATCCAGAACTAGATCAGATAGAGGATCACGCTCGGTCTTCGATTGAGATTCCTCGACAGCAACTAAGCAGGTCCACTTCGAGACTAGCGACCATTTGCACGCAATACGTTCTCCTTCACGGCGTAATGACTCTTCGTTTGGATGAATAAGCCAATGTCTACCGTGTTCCAAGTCTCTGAGAAGCTCTCGGGCCGCAAGTTGATGAAGCAGGGGCTCTTGTGAATGGAAAAGGTTTGGTTTGATCTTGTAGACTTGTTCCCGTCCGCGAGAATCCGTTGTTGTAAGGCGAATAGTAGCTTCGTTGATAGGAAGACGTGTGGACTCAAAGAGCATGAGGACTTGGTTTGTGACAAATGGACTAAGCATCGATATATCGGTTGGAGACCTGAGGAAAGATTCGTCTGCCCATGGCCTAGATACCATAAATGTCAGCGACCTCAAACATCAGATTGCACGCCGTGTTCAATCGACAACTTACCTAAATCCACCTTGTGTCTCTTGACCAATATCCAGCTTCACAGGTCCAATGTGCGTATGCAAAGCTGCTTGCAACATGAGCACTACTCGATCTTCCCAGCCTGTCTGAGACTTTGCTGGCACCACCTCAGAATATCCACCTCCTGCTTTGGCCACGCCCTCAACAAGGCTATGTGAAACGGCATCACCTATTCCAAGGCAAAAGAAGCGAACGCGATACCCAGAATGCTCGCGGGCCGAATTAACAAACTCGATTGTCTCCTCTTCCCGCCAAACCTCGCCATCCGTAAGCAGGAGGATATCTGTTGTCATAGAGGGCCCGTTCAATGACCGACTGTCAAGTATTGCCTTCAGGGCTGGTAACAGTTCTGTGCCTCCTAGATTTTTCTCGACTTCGGCTTCAATGTGGTCCAATGCTTGGCGTAGAGACTGTTGTGATTTTGCTTTCGATTTCGGCCACAAGCTGGAGTATGTAGTGCCAAATGACCAGATATCGAAACGACGGTTCACTGGAAGTCCATTAAGGAAGAACTTGATTGCCGATTTCAAGGATGAGCGTTTGTTGAACATCGACCCAGATAAGTCTGCAAGGAATAGTACCTCAGACTCAGTCTCATTGATCTTGGAACAATTGGCCACAAGAATATTGGAAGGAATGGTGACCATGAGCGCCTGGTGATCGTGTAGAGTCGGGTGGTGCTCCAGATAGGCATGGGGTGCTGATGCAGCTATAGATGGCTTTGTCACAAAGTCAAGGACGAAATCGCCGTCTAATACTGACAAAGGTTCCTTGAGCTCCACTGTAACAATGTTCGATGGTTCTCGAGACATTGAGTCTCCGTGGACAAAGACGTCCCAGCTGTCAGTAGGACGAGGTCCACTACAACATTGGTATGATATTTTGTGGGTCATGCTGGTGACATCTATGACCTCGTCGGCGAATATGGCTTCTACGGTAATGGATAAGTCATGCTGGACATCTGGGACTGAGATGGTGTCTCGTAGGTGCGGCATGGGCAGTTTTCCATAGCGAGGAGCAATGTAGGTGGGGATGCATAAAGTGCTGATGCGGGTGGGCAATTTGTCTGGGATCTTCTCCTTGAGCATCATGACCATCGAGACTTCAGCTCTTAGCTTTGTATTCGGCGGCAGATTACCCAAAGCAGCCGTGAAGATCTCCGCAGTCTCTTGTTTGATGAGAGCGGCCGTCTTGCGATTATGTATGGCGCCATTAAAGTCAGCTTCGGCTTTGCGTATCGGTTTCACCTTTCCGTGAATAACTCTATCGTCTCCCATATGAAATCGAAACTTGGTCAGGGAGCATGTTGAGGGGAGAGGGAAAGAGAAGAATGCTTCTCGAATGACGTCGTTTGTGTTATTCGAAAACAGCATAGTGACCGTCATGGTCGTAGCAAGGTCTAAAATGCGGACCGAAGCCGACGTCTGGTACGGCAACAGGATATTGGGTCTCGAACCCTCGATAACGGAGTCAGGTTTGGCGAGTGGTGACACAGTTTTGACGGCGGGAGTCACCTCCTGGTAGTGAGCTCCCCGGAGCTCGTTCGGGTCCCAATAAATTTCGGGTCGCGGAAAAATATCCATGACAGAACCCTCAAAACGTGCAAGCAGAATAAATAATGAACAAGAGAAGAATGCTACGACAGAATGGTCGAGTTAGGTCACAAAGCGGGAGAATTGTGATCAATCGAGAATTGCGAGGCCCTGAAACGAGTCGGGGAAAGGCGCAATGCAGCATGGAATTTGCAGTAGGGCTGACTGAGGTAGACTCCAGGTACCCCCTGCCCGTACATCAAGAGCAGCAAAACCTGATTTCAATGGCTAAAAGCAAAGTAGTATTGTGATTGGGCAAGGGGGCTGTAGTGGCAAGCCGCAGCGCTTCTCAACCTTTGCCAGTAGCGAATGAAACCCGCAGCTCAGCCTTGGGAAAAGAAAAGTGTATACAGCGCAACGCCCGGCTGCGCAGGCAGTGTGCTTGGCAATACAACCCAACAGCCACACCAACGCTTTTGGAGGGTGCACCCCCGCCTCGCTGCCTGTTATAACATTACACAACGTACGTATGTTTTGAGTAACATGGAATCAGTAGTACTGTAGCGATGTTAGTAAGCGATGATCTGGGCATCTTTGTACAGCCCGTCTATATCTAGGACCCAAAACGTCCAAATTCGAGATTTCTTAATGATTCGCATTACTGAAAGCATATCTATTGACTTTGAGATATCATCAATATGGCTTCTCCAATATCTTTCGGAGACGCCTATACAATGGCCAAGATTGCCTATAGGTTGGGGAGAGCATTTACTAAGGGTCGCAAGTCTGCACCAGCCGAGTTCCAGGAGGTCGAAAACCAACTCTACGCGCTCAGTACGGCACTAGAATCTCTCAAGCAAGCGGCAGATAAGGGGAAAATCGCAGGCGGGCCACACCATGGCATTGATAATGAACCGATAACGATTATGCTGGCTAACTGCAACGAGACGTTATCTCACCTTGACAATCTCGTCAAGGAATACGGTAGCCTTTCGAGTAGTGGAGATCAAAACACGGGCAACGAGCCGGCGTTCACACGGATTGGCAAGAAGATCAAGCGCAACTGGCAGACGATTCAGTGGACCACGGAGGGGGGAGATCTGGCTACACTAAGGAGCCAGTTAATTTTTCACACGAACAGTCTCGGCCTAGTCCTTGGTGCCGTCAACAAGTGAGTGTATTCTTTACTTATTACAATAAGTCACGTTGACTGAGCGTTGGTAGCGCGAGAACTGCCAAGATGAGCACTCAAGTTTCCGAATCCGCAGAGATCCTACAAAAGCTCTACCACTTGTTACTCACCGACACGAAAAGCTCTGGAGCTGGAAGAACAGTTGTTCAACCGACTTTTGAGACACAAGACAGCCCTGCCATTATTTACTTCAAGCTACAGGGCGACGGCTTTGACTGTCAGCGAGCTGCATTTCATCTGCCCGATGGCTTGAAAAACCAAACCATGGAAAAGCAAAGCCATATATTTGAGTGTCAATGCTCACAGTCCGGTACCCCTAGCACTGAGCCTCATGTGGATCAGGTATCTGCATTGGCATGTAAGCCTCGCTGCATTCCATACCTACAGAGTAGGACATCCGTCTAATGTAGCTGTAGTTTCTCCATCAAGCTTCCCAGTCAGACTATCCGGCAACCCGAGGTCCTGGATTATCTACACGTTGAAGAACAGAGATACGCACCAGTTGCAGAATGTGACGATTTGCTCTGTGAATCTGAAATGTGAGTTTATAACACTGGTATTATATGTACTAGTCGCATGACGGAACTGGGTGGTTAGAGTGACTGACAGGCGTGAGAAGATTTGTGTAGATTCGAGGAGGAGTTCGTCGATCGGATTGCTGTTCGCAAAATAACAGAGCTTCTACAGCAAGGTGTGAATACAACCATGGCACATTTAACACTGGCAGCAGACCATGTCCGGTTACTCAACCTACTGGGGTACGTATCGACTCTTTTAATGATTATCTGTCATAAGCAACTGACCGGTATGCGCCTTATAGGAATACGTCGTCGACGCTATTCATTGATTCGGTGACCTTTTCATCTAGCACAAGGTCTATCACTCAGGACACCATAGCCTCAGTCAACCTATTTCACTATAAATCGCTGCCCGCCAGAGAGGTAGCAGATCATGCTGTTCGACCCTCTCTGATCAGATACGATAAGTTTGCTGAGCTTGTGCTTAACTATCAGACAGAAGAGAGTAAATGCAGAGAAATTTCAAGATCTATCGTTTACTGTGAGAATCGACAAACCAGAAGACAGGAACCCATCTGCTAACAGTCATGTACACAGTGGAGTGCAGCACAGCACTTGAGAGGTTAGGCAGTGATGGGAGAGGAACATCGCTGAAGATAGGCCCTGTAAAGTGCGCGAGCTTCTACTCTGAAGAAGAGGAGCAGATTGAATTTGACGGACTTCATGTTACCCTATCCTTTCGAAAATCAGAAGGCAAGCTCCCTAGACTCTTTATATCTGGAATACTGACTGACCCTTTGCATCAGCGGCCAATTCGTTTGAGCTCAAATTGCGCGATATGCAAATGGACTTATTCGCCATCGGCCATATGTATCCTCGTTCAGATGAGTCTCTCCTTCTCCACTTGTACGTGTTCGCCGTGATGTTCCTCTGAAACCCAGCAGACAATCTTCAGTTTCCTAATAGGAAGTAGGCAAGCGGACGAGATCTCATGCGAGGACCTGCACATCGAAAATGGAATCATTGAAATTGTCGTATCTCGGACAAATAACCGACATCGCCTCATCATAAGAAGCGAGGATGGATATGCAGCCCTGAGCCAAGAGTGTATGTGTATCTACTGCTGAGCAACATCAATTGGACATTAACTCTTTGTGTAGTACCAGAGGACTTTATATCTTCCTTGGAACAAGGGGCTTCTCCGGATATGAGTGCTCCCACTTATGAAATACGGATGCAGGAGCGAGATGGGGCAGTATATCGCCAAGTACGGAAAAGAGATGGACTTGAGCGATTCCATATAAGCGTCGCCGCCACTGAGAGTAAGTCCCACTATGCTCAAGTGATCAAGACCTGAAGAACGTTTCCTAATAGACATGCATATGATAGATAATCGCCTTCTGGAGCTAGGCCTTCTCACTCTCACAAGTTAATTTCTGGACAATTCTATTTGGGATTTAGCACGTTTCGACACCATAGCGTACCTCTGTTTGCATCAATTTCCCCATCTTACCAATACACTGTGTTGTTTAAGCTTCAGTGTGAGGTACCACGCATGAAGAAACAATTCAATACACCGTGGTTGCAGTTGCGTATTGGACTGCCTGGCGGTGACCTCATTGAACCCCTGAAATGAGCTATGCCTCTTTAGCGTGAACCAAAGTGGCTAGAGAAAGGTCCAAATGCCGGAAAGAGATTGGTTGTACGAGGAACGAGGGCGATGGATTGATTCTGGAGCTTTTTGACCGTCAGACTTGAATGGCCTTCATCATCGTATTAACCTGAAATACAACGGACAAAAGGTATATCACATGTGATTGACACACTTCCGACTGCTGTTACTTAGGAGGGCCCCCAACTTGTACGTGCCGCAGGGTATATATCTATCATTGGGGGCCGATTTCGACAGGTTATTAAATGGGACCATGATGATCTGCTTGCCCGCCATGTTACCTACCAGATGGAGCAAAACCTGTCGCTTCCCCGCTCCTTGGACGGGCATCCAATGTAACCAAGATATAAATGGCGATCCATCATTGGTCAAAGCCATCTTGGCTCGAAAGTTTGCGGATAGAAGGATCGGCATTCCGAGTGGCCTTGGCAGAAATATTAGGTTTATAGCGGTGCAATGATAACCAGCAACAAGTGTCCGGAGATTACTGCTTTTGATATTAGCCTTATGTTTCGCCTAGAGTGTTTTGCTCTATAAAAGTGCTGGCTGCCCCTCACTATTCATTATTCGTAGCAAAAACACGCACAGCACAGACTTCCGACCATGCCGGGATCAGACAAGACTTTCGCGCCTCTCAAGGCAACTGACTACTTCTCGCCTTACCACCGCTCAGGCGCTCCGAAATCCTCCCAACTATCCGACCAAGACGATCCCTATGCGGCCCTTCGCGCAAAAGCATTAACAGTTCTTGAAGCACAGGGATTTGAAGCCAAGACCATGGTAGAACGCGGTGTGACCTGGGCAGAAGATCAAGACCCGTTCGGGCATGTCGCGCATTCACAATACCTGCATTTCTTCGGTATTTGCTGGCAGCGCGTCATGGAAAGCTACGACGAGTTTTTGTCTAAGCAGGAGTACGAGGATATGATCAAGGGCAAGAGTGTCATCCCCGTTGTGCACAAGTATGAGATATTGTTGAAGAGACAAGTTCGATATCCAGACTCGGTAAGTCAAACCATGCGCGACGTTGGAGATCGGATCTCATTGATTGTGGTATAGCTCATTGTGGCCAATCGTGAAGAAAAGTTCACACCGAACCATAATATTGGTACGACAGTTCTGTTTTCTTTACAGCAGCAGGCAGTAGTGGCACAGGTTACGGGATCGATTACATACATCAATGCGAAGACAGGCCGACCAATTGATATCAGGACTGTAAGCGATGGATGGGCCAAGTTGTATGATGGATTTACCCGCAAGGTTGAAACGGCAACGGCACTTCTGCGGAAGTGGGAAGAGGAGCATCCACCCAAGACTAAAACGAAACTGTAGACAATGCCTTTTCCCTATATAGTAGTGTTAAATTTTGAGAATACCTTTCTATTATTATCGCTGTGGAGCGGAATACTTCCACAAGAGTGCCTCGTAAATTAGGTACCAAGTCTCAAGGTCTCACTAACTACTTAGCACTCCGTCACAACTTGTTTGTATCCTAGGCCGTCTTTGAAACAGTGTAGATCATAATCAGGCCTGATCGAGTAGAGTACCTAGCGTCTGTGGTATCTTCAGGGAGCAGATGGCCATCTCCGTTCGCTACAAGAGCCTCAGCCAATGTGCATTTCCCAACGGTTCCAAAACCAAGCTTTTCGTACAAGTGAACAGTAGCGGTGTTTTGGGGCTTAACCATCAATCTCACGACGGTTCTTGACTTTTGTTGAGTTTCTTGCAAATGTCTAATAACCTCCCGACATAGACCTTGTCCCAATTTTCGTCCTTGATGTTCTGGCAGGATGAACAGGCTCAGCATCTGCCAACGATCTTCGTCATCATCCCCGCCGGGCATTGGCTGACCAGAAATTTCGGGAAGAGTGAAGTCTTTTCTGCTCACTGGACCTCTCAAGGTCACTTGTCCTACCCATTGCGCCGTGGAAGAATCGCCAGGGTTGACTGGGGTCGCGATGCAGACAAAGTTCTCTCTATCATCTTGGAGGAGGCGATCCATCCATTCTGCATCTGTGAACCGAGATTCAATGTCGTATGTGGAAGAGAAGGACTCTGGAGATGCCTTGAGCGCTTTGAGGCGTAGGTCGCGGTATTTAATTGCAGATTGATGAACTGAATCTGTCTTGGACACGTGGGAGAAGGAGTACTGATACAGAGAGGACATAGTGGCTTCGTTTTGACCGGTCTGGCGTATTTTATGGATGTAATACGATAAGCAAGTGATGAAGACGGGAGAGTCATAGTAAAGAAAGACGGCTAAATGCCTGGCTAGATATATCTATTCAAATAACCGAGCCGCCGTGAAATTATGTCAAGTTGTTCTGATTAATAATCTGACCGATGGCAACACTGCACTAGCTTAGCCTGTTGCCGTCAGAATATAAGATAGGGTGCACTGTAGTGGAGCTCCCTTACTAAAGAGATACGAGATAGGGTGCACTCCTTAACTCGTGTAATAAGGGTTTACGATAAGCACTGATGCTGCTTTGGTAGGGACTTTGGTTTAGAATCTAAAGATATTAAACTTAGCCTCCATTGGATCTATGCCATTGAGTCCTGCTCCCGTTCCCTCCAGCGTGGGTCATTTACTTCGCCAGAGTAAATCCAATAGCCATTATTACATCTTGCCCCAGGAGTCGTATCAAACGACTCTGTAAGCCATGGCTTCTGCGGCAGGACATACTCTCCACCAAAAGAGCGCCATATCTGCCAGTGAAACACATGTCCTTCATGGCCTTATGCACGAACTATCTCGCGTCGCAATTCGACGTACGCAGCGTACGGGATAGAAACGGCAAAGGGTTCCGGCATGCTATCAGAAACGCGACGCATGAAGAAATTGTCCAGGGTTTCAAAACGAAATTGGAAATGCGTTTCCACGTTTTTAGAAATCCCGAGCTTCAAGGCCAAGTTGAGTCTCTTGAGGTTAGGGAAGTGATTGTCGAGAATCAGGAGGATTGCGTTTAGGTCCTTTTCGCGTGGGAGATTCTTGCCCATACGGACATCTGCTTCAACGAACCAGATGATTTCTAGAGACTTCATGGATGATAATCTTTGCGGGAGGATATATGCTGTGAGGTCGACAAGAAGGGTTGCACTCGAGATGTGTATTGTGTTTGTTTTGTACAGGACATCAATGCCCTCAGTATAGCTGACGGGATAAATAATGAGCATCAACCGATAAAGCTTGATAGGGAAACCTACGCCTGTCTGCACGTTTGAAGCCATCCCATAGCGCCGATCCAACACCCATAGAGCTCTTTACCGTTCTTACTCCACATGTCACAGCACTGCGCGAGACCTACGCAACACCGGTCCTTGTCAACTGCTCTCACACTATAAGACTCTGTCGCAATAGCTGGGTGCCAAGGCGGAGGTTTACGATGACATGTGCAGCCTCTCCAGTACCAAGATTTAGGTCTGCTCTTATCCAGACCCAACCTCCATTCCTGAATCATGGAGTGTGCCTTTTTGTTCCCTGGCATTGGTGGGTGGTCGTAGGTAAGGTCCATATGGATTGTGCGATCGCCAAATGCCTCAATCAGGACCTGCCTTCGGACCTCATATGGCAGCATTTGGAAAAAGGGCGCGGTCTCTTGTGGTTGGGGCAAGGCCTCCGTTGAAGGCGAAGGCGTTAAAATGTGCGGTCGCGAATTTGGAAGCGTTGGAGGCTCGGGAACGCCATTGTGTTTCTCCCGTTTCGCGACGTACCACGTCATAAAGCGTCGTCTCATGGCTCAAAGTGGCCACAAAATGCCATTCGTGCTTATGTTGATTGTAGATGAGAGTCAGGCAGAGAGTGCACTGAGCTGAGGCCAAGCTATTACTAATATTTGGCGGGGCAAAATAGTGTCAAATATGGCCAAGTACTGTGCATAGCTATAAACAAGACGGTTACACCCTCTTGTATCTCCTTCACGGCTTTACAACAATCGTCAATCGAGGGTGGTGGGTTGTCTACGTGGGACTTTGGCCAGAAGACGATGAGGCCAAGTATGAATGGATGTTATAGACTTCGAACGACGGCTTGGAACTTCGAGTACTACGATGAGCCGACGCAGGAGGGGTATGAGTGGAAGCTCACGTTTAACACGCCTGTTTTTGTGAGGTCGAGATGTTTCAAGAATAATAAGGTTGTCAAAGGTGCTGGTGCGTGGACTGATGGTTGTGGAGGAAATGACTGAGTTAGATCAGAACGAGTAGCTAGTGAGAGAGCTTGTCTGCCATAATTACATTGCCCATTTTCAACCAGAAGCCCTAATCGCCCCCTGATTGTTTCTCAGTGTACCTAAGCAATGGGAGTATAGAGCGTGTCGAACTTCTTGTATCCCTCTCCCTTTACAAAAGTCTGCATCCAAGGTCCCTGTTCCTTACCCTGGGACAGCGCCCAGTACAGATCAGCATGTGCATCTCCATCGACGCGATACTTTGGCGCCCCATCAGGTTTACGCTCATCAGCGTAGTAGAACCTCAGCATGTTAGTCCATGATACTAAACTTCCGATACGATGACCTACTTGTAGCCTTTGTTCTTGTATGCATCCGCAGCAGCCCACATCATATGAGCTGCGCCAGACTTACCAACTCCTGCATCGAGGAACTTGGGAAGGATGGTGACGTTGAGGATGTTGCCGGTGTAGATGAAGGTACGTGCAGCTGAGTCTGGGAGCTGGGCGAAGCCAGCGACTGCCTGTTGGGCTGCGATGAAGGCGCTGTGGATGTTGATGGCAGTGTTGTTGCTGAAGTCGGTGTAGGAGACTGACAGTGGATCTTCCGCCGGTGGAAAGGCTGCGGCGCTGGCTGTGATGCATCAGCATCCGTTCTGACTATCGTAGAAAGGGAGGGCTTACCATTGTAGACAACAACACTTGGGGTCCCAAAAGTTGTCTTTACTTTACTGAAGGCATCGGCAACCTCGAGTGGTTTGGTGAGATCAGTCTTGATGTTGAGCTGTTTGTCCGTGCTGTCTGTCTCCTTCTGAGAGCGAGAAGCCATAGCGACTTTGTAGCCCTCGGAAGCAAACTTGCGGGCGATAGATTGGCCGATGTTTGGGCCGGAGCCGAGGATGAGGACGATGGGAGACTTGGCGGCCATGGTGATTTGATTGGAGTATGAGTTGGGTTGTTGCAAAGTGGTATTGGTTTCAGAAATGCTGTCACACTGTGAGCTTGTCGAGGTGAGATGAGATGTGAATGTGAATTGAATATTGAGAAGCAAACATTGAGCAGTCTTATATAACTATCGAGGCTAATTCAATACGTGCGACCTCAAAACTTAGGTTGTTTATTATCAAGCATCTTATCAATCACTATGCAAATGTTGACCCGCGATAGCATGGAAAGGCTTCACTCGTGTCATTGCTATGTTCCGCGGAACCAAGGTAGGATCGATCTTATCAATCATAGATCGCATCAGATCAAAGCCAATCAGATGTTGATAGTACGTCATTGAACATGGCGCGTCTTACTGGTTGTTTGTGGCCGCTGGGCTCTGTAAGATTATTTGTCAGTCCCAACAATTTGTAAGCCCGGAGTGATGATCCACAGACAGCCATGAGATTAGGTACATTAGTCTTGTAAGTATCGCTGTGATTAAATTCAATTACAAGGGAGGTCTTTGTTGTCTGGATTGCAGGGTACCATTCAGCACAATACTTATTATAAATGTAAATGATACATGGAGAATTGACCGACGTGATGTCGTGGTTTAGAGACACCAGAAGTCGTACGAGAGAGGAACATCAAGACAATTTAATGCGACATCTCGGCGCCAGGTCCTGCCAGCTCGATCCGGTAAATGCCTTTAACAACACGTGGCAGCACCACCTTTTTGGCGTACCATCTCTTCCTATCACCTCTGTTAGCTGGTAGTCGTTTCACAACATGAATCTCGCTACTGAGATCGAGGTGCAAGGGGATTAATGCTTCCTAGATCTCGTGAGTGAGAAGATAAGGACAAACTCAATTACTATATGCTTTTCATTCCAAAAACTAAATCGCCGTAAAATTCTATAGCCGCTATAGTGCCTAGATCCACGTCTTGCACATCAGTATATGCTAAACCGTGTCCTTCGACAATAGCCACCAGTCTGACGCAGGGGGCAGAGAAGAACAAGGCGATCTCTTGGTCAATAACATCGACCGGTGAAGCTACTCCAGCCCTATCTCAGCCACCTGGCACAGCTAAGAGATACAGGAACACGATCATTACCTATCAACGTCTGCCCCGGTGGTTTTTGGAGACTAGACGAAGAAGGTAATCGTACGGTCACCGAGTATGATACAGTTATGGCGACTGATATCGCTACAAACACTGTGATACCGGATGCGGTAACTGTAGCGGGTGGAAATACATATGTTTGAGGGTCTTAGAGGGCGTTTGAGCTTTTATATTACATTTGAGGCAGTGAGATAAATAAACATGTTAGTCTTTACATGCGTAGAATACATGCTATTAATTTCAAAGAGATACGAGACTCGGTTCAATCCCTCTTTTACAGAGTACACAATACGCGAGTCGTGGCATGACGTGGACCGGACTGTTGAATGACGAAGCCGAAACAGTGGCTGACATCCAGGCTTGGTCACAAGAGATGTTGGAACGATGTAGACATCAGCATATCTCAATGATTTATAGTATAGTAAAGACAAACAACGTAAGACACTGCGACGGCGACATTATCAAAAGTCAAGAGGACGTCTACTTGTCCAAAGCCTGGCTCTGACACTGTTCAAAGTCAGCACTCAGCTCAATCAAGGCACTGCAGATCCAGGACGGGAAGGGACTTACCATCTGCCAGTAAACACCACGGGCAGCCAATAACTCGCGATGGCTCCCCTTCTCAATCAGCTTTCCCTCACCGAGAACAAAGATCACATCAGCATTTTGCACCGTCGCAAGACGATGAGCAACGACAACCATAGTACGCCCTTTTCCAGCGCGCTCAAACGCCTCTTGGACCAACTTCTCACTCTCTGAATCGAGAGAACTCGTCGCTTCATCGAGGAGCAAGATATCAGGGTTTCGCATCAATGCTCGGGCTATGGCGACGCGCTGTCTTTGGCCGCCTGAGAGGGTCACGCCGCGGGAGCCGACCTGGGTTTCGTATCCTTCTGGGAGGGACATGATGAACTCGTGGATGGATGTTTCTTGACATACGCGATGGATTGTTGCGTCGTCCACCGTGTCTTCCACGCCTAGGAGGATGTTCTCCCGTAATGTGCCTGTGAGATAATCAGCTATGTCATTATGCAATAGTGTGATCTGTTTGGCGTACCTTGGAACAAGCTTGACTCTTGGGCAACAAGAGACAGATGACGACGATAGGTGTAGACGTTGTTGGCGGCGATGTCCTGACCATTGCAGAGAATGCGACCGTGATCAGGGTCGTAGAATCTGATATAGCATCATGTCAGCAATCTTCACAAACATGTCAAGAAATGTCTACGTACCTTTCGAGAAGAGAGACAATGCTACTTTTTCCACTGCCTGATGCACCAACAAGAGCCGCAAACTGGCCTTTCTCAATCGTGAGACTGAGACCCTGGAAGACGGGCACGTCGCGAGTAGGATACTTGAAATGAATGTTGTCCAGTTCAATCTTCATACCATCACCATTAGAAATGAACGGTGCACCAGCAGCTTCATGTCCATCCTTCACCTGACTATCCCTCAAACCAAGGATACGATTAGCAGCAGCGCGTACTTGAGCGACGTTAGGTCCAAAGCTGAGTGCACGACCTGTTGTCTCACCTGCGTTCAAGACAGACATGAAGCATACGAAGAAGCTCTCCAGATCATACTCGCCGCTGAGGAGAAGACGTCCACCGTAGTACAGTACTATAGCCTGGCATCCGATGGTCGCGCTGTCTGAGAAAGCGTACAGCAAGCTCACCCAACGAGTCTTCTTGAAGGCGTCCTTGACATGATTGCTGTTGAGAGAGCGGAATTGATTGCAGATAGCGCCTTCAAGAGTGAAAGATGCTACTGTGCGGAATGCGCCAATCGCTTCAGAGGCGAACTTTGAACTGTCGACAAACACGGCGTTGTTCATCTCTTCAAACTTGATCTCATACCGCATTCGCCAATATCCAGCTGCGAGGAGGATAGGGACAACTACACAAAGCGACACAAGTGCAAGCTTCCATGCAAAAGCCAGTGCGATGGCGATAGTACCCAGCAGAGTCCAAAGGGCAATAAACACACTTGCCATATTAGACCCCAACAGCTCCTCAAGCTGCCTTGGATCCTTAGCGCTCCTCGCAGCCATAGTTCCCTGCGAATGATCATCATGATCAAAGAACGCAACCTTCTGATGCAAGATAGACAAGAAGTACTGCTTCTGGTACTTGGCGCGAATAGTACTCGCGGTACGCGTCGACAGGAAGAAAGTAGCGCAGTAGGCTAGACCGGCGGAAATGGCGAGGACAGTCCACATGAGCGACCAGAAGGAACTTTCGCTTCTGACCTTGGACTCGTTGGGGAGGTAGCCAAAGACGATGATGACTTTGGCGAAGAGCCAGGCTTGGAAGGGGACGGCGGCGCCGGCACAGGCGGAGAAGAAGAGGGTTAGGGACATCATCCACCAGTTGGACTTTGTCTCGTAGAAGAAGCGGCCGAAGCTGGAGATCAGACCTTTGTTTTTGGGTTTCTTTTCTTGGGGTTTGTCTTCGATGGTGGATTCGGTGTGTGCCTTTTCATGAACAGAGGACGATCGATGCTCCTTAACAAGGGCCTCATTCTCCTCCTTCTGCTCTCCTAGCGACAGTGCCTGAGCATTGACAAGGTTATAGTAAAGACCAGCCTCATCAGTCAAAAGACCCTCGTGAGTACCAGACTGAATAACCTGTCCCTGTCGCAGAACAACAATACGATCAGCCTTCTTGATAGTAGAAAGGCGATGTGCAATTACAATAGTAGTTCTGTTCTTGGAGGCTCGGTCGAGGGCTGCTTGTACGATTCGTTCACCGCGGACGTCGATTGCGCTTGTGGCTTCGTCGAGTATGAGGATGGCTGGACGGCGTATTATGGCGCGGGCGATGGCGATGCGTTGGCGTTGGCCGCCTGAGAGTTTGATGCCGACTTCGCCGACGGCGGTGTTGTATCCCTGTGATGAGAAGAAGAGGTTAGTATTTTGCTTGAAGCACCATGGAGATAGGTAGCTGGGTTGAAGTGGGTGATATGGCATACCTCTGGAAGCTTCTCAATGAACTCGTCGGCGAATGCCTCTTTGCAAGCTTCGTGCACCATCTCCCTCTTCTTCTCTTCAGGCTCGTTCTCCCATTCTGTACCGATGAGGCCGTTGAGAACGTTGCTATAGATGGTGTCATTAAAGAGGAACGGCTCCTGCTGGACAAGTCCAATCTGCGATCGCCACCACTTGACGTTGATGTCATCAAGAGAGTGCCCACAAGTAGAAATTCGGCCACGGAGCTCAACTGGCGGACCAGCTTCATCTCCTGCGAACGAGAGTTCTTGTAACTCCTGCTCATCCTCCTCTTTGTCGCCATTCTTCTTTTTATCGGCCGGCTTCTCGACTGGTTTAGAGATGACGTATTGGTCTTTGAGACTGTACCATCGCTCTACCAGTCCAACAATTGTACTCTTGCCTGAACCAGAAGGACCAACGATCGCAGTGACCTTGCCTTTTTCGATTCGCAGATTGAGATTATCCAGGATCTTGACATGCGCTCGACTGGGGTAAGCGAAAGTGACGTCCTCTAAGATAATGTCTTCTGTCGCAGACACGTCTGGATCGGTGAGATGGCCAGGCTCAGGTCTGGGTGCGTCAATGACAGTGAAGAACTCGCAAGCTGCAACTGTCGCTTTGCTAACTGCTAGAAGCGGCGTTGAGATTCGTTCCATTGCCGTGACTATCATCATGACAGAGAACAAGACGACAATAATTGCTCCGAGCTGATTGATCTTATCGTCGAGTAAAAGCCTGGTTCCGTACCAGAATGCGAGTCCAAACGCCGCGTAACTGCTGAAGAACACCAGTCCGTATTGGAGGGCAATGAATGGACCAGCGAATTGGGCATGTTTCTTGGCATCGTCAACGAATCTGCCATACTTGCTACCAATTCGTGACTCAGCGCCATAAGCTACAATCATTCGAATGCCACTCATGGCTTCGCTAGCTACAGACATCGCCAGAGCTTCGGACTAACCCTTTCGTCAGCAACATCTCGCAGGATGCAAGAATCGGTACATACTTTGGTCTGGTCTGTCTGGCCCTTGGTGATGTAAGGAAGTACCAGACTAACGCTAAAGGTGATGAATACAACTGCAGTGAAAGACACGAGAGAGAGCTGCCAGCTGTAGATGAACGCCACGATGATTGAAGCGATCATGGTGGCATTGTACTCCACAAAAACACCCAACTTCTCAGAGATGCCGAGTTGCAGAGTGTTTCCGGTAGTTGTGATGATAGTGGTGGCATATCCAGGAGGCATAGAGTCCAGTACATGCACGCTTTGAGAGAACAATGCCGTGAAGTAATCCTGACGAATGGCGGAGGTTATTCTCACACCCGTCATACGAAAGGCAAACTGAGAATTGGTAAGCAGATGAGCAGAAACATAGAGACAAGGAACCTACATTGTTGATGTAACCTAGCACAAGGCGACCGAGAAAGAGACCAAGCAGGTACAGGCTATCGAGATGGGTATTAGAGATCATGTCAAGCGAAAATTAGTTTTCGTATCGCTGGCCAAACTCACCAAAGTTCGCTAAGCTTTGAGCGGAACTCATCGCCTGGAAGTGTTTCGGTGCCAGCATAGTCGGAAAACTTGCTAGCGAATTGACCTACGGTTCGACGAACTCATTAGCATAAAGCCTCGATGTTAGGCCTCGTTTTTTTCACTTACCGAAAACAATGTTTAGCAAAGGCAAGGTTATGCCCACACCAATCGAGGCAATTACACCGACGGTGTAAGCAAAAAGATCCCATTTGGAAGCATATTTGAAGACTCTCTACATATCACAGTAAATAGTGTTAGTATGAGCTGCGTACACTTGCTTCAGCGTGATGGAGCTGTGGATGTCATACCATATAATCCTGAAAGGTTGGCGCTCTCCCAGGACGTCCATCAAGGCCCATCTCAGGATGCTTCTCCTCACCCTCCCCAATCGCCGCTGAATTCTCCGCTGTTCGTTTTCCCATGGTAAATGATCGATAGAGAAACAGTTTGCAAGCGTCTAGCCTCTGTTCCCATCCAACAATACCCCCAAAGCAAATGGGGTAAACAACAAATACCGTTCCTCGATCGGGAGCGCGGACACGCGTATTTGCCCGTCGGATCGTACCCAGAGTCCGAGGACCCGCTGTAACTCAGACATAACAGAGGGATTTCTCATGCGTCAGCACGGCACAGGAAAGGGAGTGGGCGTCGCGTGATGACTGCATGGAACAAAGGAAGGAATGTCGGGAAAGAGACTTGCCGGGTGATTGTCTCAACGGGGAGTACAATAGCGATTTTCTTACATGAGATCATATGTCTAGAGACTTCCTTGGGTTATTTTCATTGGGGTTGATAGGTATGAAGTGGCGTTGACAGTTGAGGCCAGCTAATGCTGCTCAGCGGAGAATTACTCTAAGTTGAGTTACGGCTCGGAGCGCTTCCGTCGGCAGTGGTCCACTGTCTTGTCTTAGAGTCTGCTCTTGCAGTCCAATCGGAATTTTCCGTTTTACTCCGTGGCTATCCCTGGCGGCAGGTTTACCGCTCCATCTTTTGTTTAAAACATGTCGCAGATTAGCATATAAATATGATGTGATATGCGAAATTGAGTTATCGATGACATGTCGATTGCCGCTCGTATAATGCCCGATTGGGAATACGAGGCTGTTTCGGGCTGATATGAGGTAAGGATGTCCGTACAGCTATCTACTTTGGGTAAGCCGGAATATGGACCAGTATCGGCCGGAAGCACGCATTACCATTTGACACATTGTCGCTGGGAGCTGTAAGATTGAGATTTGCAGCTTAGAGCTACAACCAGCACAGAGAACTTAGCCAGAAGATTAAGATAATAAAATGAAAAATAGCTTAATAAAATAGTAGATAGAATATTATAATTAATTTAGCCTGTTGAAATCAAGTTGAGTAATATTACCAAGATCTTTACAGTAGTCCAGGCCTAATCTACCCTGTATTACAGCAACGCTCTACCCAGCTCCACCTTATCCAAGCTCTCACAGCGCTCAACTAACCCAATTAGCCCCCTGTGAACGCTAACATCCAGCTCTGTACCCAAGAAACAAGCCATATCTACAATCCAACCATTAAAATCTCGAATCTCAGTTTTCCTTCCAGCCTCTATGTCCTGCAACATAGAGCTGCGATGTTCAAATATCTTGAGACCAAATGCATATAGCTTTGCCTTTAAAATAGGCTGTGAGAACCTTGCCATCAGCTTCTTTCGGACTTTGGGGACGCTGCAGCTCGTCCCAAGTCGTGACGTCTGTTGAGCGTAGGATGAGATAACACCGCGACTCGTATCGTGATCAATAAGACCTTGGATTACAGCACTTGCTTGCCAGAGGAGCTTGTCAATCACCCTTGCCAAAGGATCATCAGAGTTACAGGATGTAAACAGTTCTCCTGTCTTGCAGCGCAGTAAAGCCGTAAGTGGATTGATCGCCGCATTCATAACCAACTTCTCCAACTGAAGGAGCCAAATCTCCCCCGAGGACACCTGCTTCGTGTTCACAAGCGGTGTCGTAGCAATATGCCGGATAAAGAAATCATCCAATGGCTGCCTCCACGGCGATTCGGGATCAGATGCCCAGAACACAGGCCCGACGTATGCGTCAGCCGGAGCCGCATGGATGCTCAAGAAAGGACCTGCCGATGCAACCCCATGACTCACTACACACGCGGAGAATGTAGGAGTATCACCGCTTGGGTATCGATGAGAGATGTATAAAGGACCGTGGGGAGGCCAGAGTTTGCAGATGCCGTTCTGGGCAAAGACAACGGAGCTGCATCGCCCCAGGTAGCGACGAACACGGTCTGCTTCAGCTAATCCAGCTTCTGCCTTTGTGGAGATGAAGACGCTGTGAAGTTTGTTTCCGTTTGCGACTTCTTTGACTGGACCGTAGTGAGGTCTTGTTTCAGTCCACCATTCAACACTGAAGTGCTTGTTGAGGAAGAGTTTGCCGCTGGTCAAGTCTGCGAGGCCAACACCTTCACATGCCGCCCACTGCGATAGCAGTTCCTTTCGATGAACCACGAGCGTAATGGGAAGGGCATCGGGATGGCGAGCCATGTGAGTTGCGTACAGTCGACCGATGTTGCCAGGGCCGATGATGTAAATACGCTGATCAGAGTCTGATGACGAACCGACACAGGCATCTTTGTCATACTCCTCATCGCTGTTTGAACTTCCCATGTCAATGCCTTCATCAAGCTTTGGCTGGATGTTGGCGTGAGACAAGGCGAATAGCTTTGGGGGCAGTCTTGTGTCGGCGAGAAAGGCCGTGAGCCAGTTTGGATGTTCTTGGGAAGCCATGGTGCTTGCAAATGGTCATACCTCTCAGGATGATTTGGGGGAATTGGAAGCTGGTAAAGGGCCTGATGTGTAAGTGGGTGGTGTGTTTACAGTCTTGTTGTGTGGCAGAAGTAGTAAACGAAGAGATAGGAGGGCATTTGCTATACAGGATGTCAAAGGATAAACCCAAGCAGCCAAGATACCTGTCCTGGACATTGTGTGGGTAGTTGGTAAGCTGCATGAACTGTGTTTCTGAGAGTGTTATTTTCAGCTAATCGGCCTGACAGCTGATGCTTGTAACGGGCGCCTTAGCCGCCGACATACTTGGAATTACTCTAGGCTACTATTACTACTTTTGCAAATCTGCTTGTAATTGGTTAGTCATAATTCGATACTGCAGATAGCATCTTGGCCCTTCACTAGCTCACCTTACAACAAGGCATCGCCCTCTCAACAGCTAAGCACACTACTTAATCCGGCAATTGACCACTACCGGCAACTGCCCGGCTCGCATAGATTCGTAACCCGCGTACTACCGAGACACGGGACGGTTCAGCTTGCAGATTTGCAATCTCACAATAATTGGCCTGTCACTCCCACCCCCTCCCGTAGGATTTAGGATTCGCCCGAGAGTAAGACCTACTTATGCAGGTCAGCGCCACAAACACCGATTATCAATCTCCCTGCAGGATAACCCGTGGTAGCCAATTAGCGCATTCGGCCAATTGCAGGATCAGGATCTGAATCATATGAAGGATCAGCAGGTCAAGCATTGCAGTGTACTTGCGGGTTGTGATGCCGTCGAGAAATGACAGCGCGTGCGGCTGGGGGGAGTGAATATGCCTCGTAGGATCTTTTGATGAGACCTAGTAATGGAAGCATCGAGAGTCTCAGACATGGGATGATTATCCTGGAGGGTGATGTACCTCTTTGGTAAGGAACATGTAATTTGGTTGAGATATGGTGCCAACACGAGAATCACTGCATGGTGCGCTGCATTCCTGCCGGTGAGGTATATACAGAAAAGTTGACATTGGTTCACCTAACGAAACTGCAGTATTCTACCCTATCAGCTTGTACGAGCTGTGACTTTAGTAGGAGACTCGTATTGCCTATTCAACCTTATTGCCTTGCTCAAAACCCCATGTTACACAGTCGGAGAATCCTTCAACTTCACACACTTCTCTTGCATTCAACATGACATCACTCAACACCAAGAGTGGCTCTGCAGCAGTCATGCCTTTGTTGCTGCCCAGTGACGATGCCAGTCACACCGACACTATTGTCGAGGAATTATCTCGTTCTTTTGGCTTAGGCCGAGATAGAATCGAGAATATCCTCCCCATCACGGCATTTCAGCAAGATGTCATTGACTGTGCTGGGACTGACAAGAAACGCTCCTTTGGACACGTTGCTTATGACATCAGTCATGATATTGATATCTCAAAGTTGGCTGCTGCTTGGAAAGATACCATCAACCGAACTCCTGCTCTGAGGACCTGTGCCTTCACTTCTAAGAATGGAGATTCTTACCAGGTCATCTTGAAAGACAGCTTCGTCTTTTCGTGGATGTTTTGCACATCTGTTGATCAGAAAGATGCTGTTGTGCAGGATGAAGCAGTAGCTGCGGCTTCTGGACCTCGCTGCAACAGATTTGTTCTTCTGGATGATCCAATTGCGAAGAAGAAGCTCCTCATCTGGACTTTTAGCCATGCTCTTGTCGACAGCGTCTTTCAAGAACGAATCCTTGGTAGAGTTCTGAAGGCTTACAAGCATGGGCAAGATGAACTCTCCAACAGACCCTACACGCCTGAGTCGTCTGATCCTGAGGATGATGGATTGTCGTTGACTCCCACTGATGGGTCGAAGACTCCAGATACTGGGGCCATTCATCCTGCGACTCAGTTCTGGAAGGAGTACTTGAGTGATCTGAATGCTTCGGCGTTTCCGCACCTGAGTTCTCCCTTGGCTGTGCCCTACCCCGATGCAAAGTCAGAGCACCGCATGAATTTTCCAACTTCGGCTCAGTCGACTTGGCCCCTTATGTCTGTCTGCCGGACTGCACTTGCCATACTCTTGTCACGCTACACGCACTCGCAAGAGGCGCTGTTTGGCGTGGTGACAGAGCAACAGCTGCTGGCAAATGGCCCAACACGGACCGTTGTCCCCTTCCGCGTACACTGCGCCTCTGGCCAGTCTCTGTCAGATATCATCGGCGTAGTCAATGCCAACGATGATGCCATCCGCCAGTTTGCAGATGTCGGTCTTCGCAGCATCGCCTCCTCTGGAGAGGATGGCTCTGCTGCATGCGGATTCCAGACTGTTCTGTTAGTCTCTGAGGGCGATTCTGAGCAAGGGACTTCTTGCGAGCTTCACTGCAAGACTGGAGAGTCTGAGCTTTTCATGCCTTGCACCAATCGCGCTATGTTACTGCACTGCCAAATGACCCGGGATGGGGTATCAATTGTTGCCAGGTATGACAACAACTTCATCGACTCTCAGCAAATAGCTCGCCTCCTACGACAACTGGGACACTTGATCCAGGTGCTACGAGACTCATCAGACACTCTGGTGTCTGTAGGACAACTCGACTTGATCACGCGAGAAGATCAAGCTGAGATCCAGAGCTGGAACTCACACCCCATCCCGACTCAACCCACCCTCATCCACAAAGAGATGCTCAAAACATCCTCTATCTCCCCTTCGAAGCCCGCAATCTGCGCCTGGGACGGAGAATGGACTTACCCTGAACTCGATAACATCACCTCCCGCTTAGCCGCACTCATCAAGCTTAGTACCCCAGACCAAGAGCACGCGATACTTCCTATTTACTTCGAGAAGTCCAAATGGGTTGTCGCTTCAATGCTAGCTGTTATGAAAGCCGGTCATGCCTTTACACTCATTGATCCGAATGATCCGCCTGCTAGAGTGTCGCAGGTCGTTGGGCAGACGGGCGCGACAGTCGCGTTGACTTCGAAGCTTTACAAGCGCAAGGTAGAGTCCATCATCGGGCGCTGTATTGTTGTTGATGATGACCTTGTTCAATCGCTCATCTGCATTTGCGCTTTCAATTCAGATCTTGTTCTTGCCAAGGTTACTCCGGAGGATTTGGCCTACGTGATCTTCACATCTGGTAGCACAGGCGATCCCAAGGGCATCATGATAGAGCACCGAGCATTTTCATCCTGCGCCCTGAAATTTGGTTCTGCACTCGGTATCAACAGCGATACGCGCGCTCTTCAGTTCGGATCTCATGCATTTGGCGCGTGTCTTCTCGAGATCATGACGACGTTGATGCACGGCGGTTGCGTGTGTATTCCCTCTGATGACGATCGCATGAATAATGTTCCTGCTTTCGTCAATCGTGCCAACGTCAATTGGATGATGGCGACACCGTCTTACATGGGCACGTTTCAGCCTGATGATGTTCCTGGACTGCAGACTTTGGTGCTTGTTGGTGAGCAGATGTCGCCGTCTGTCAATGCCATTTGGGCGCCTCGCGTTCAACTCTTGGATGGCTATGGCCAGAGCGAGAGTTCCTCCATCTGCTTTGTTGGAAACATTAGTTCATCGGGCGCTGATCCAAACAACATCGGTCGTTCAGTCGGCGCGCATTCGTGGATCATTGATCCCAGCGATCCCAATCGTCTGGTCCCGATCGGTGGGATTGGTGAACTTGTTATTGAGAGTCCTGGTATTGCGCGCGACTACATCATTCCTCCACCGACAGAGAAATCACCTTTCTTCTCCACAGTCCCAGCATGGTATCCTTCGAAGCACTTACCTGATGGATTGAAGTTCTACAGAACTGGTGATCTTGCGCGTTATGCATCTGATGGCACTGTTGTTTGTCTCGGTCGCATGGACTCGCAGGTCAAAATAAGAGGACAGCGTGTTGAGCTTGGGGCTGTGGAGACTCATCTCCGACAGCAATTGCCTGACGACATGTCGATTATTGTTGAAGCTGTCAAGACATCGGACTCGCCTACGAGCACTGTTCTCGTCGCATTCTTGATCGCTCCTCAAGCAACCCTGTCTGTGGGAGATGCTACCATTCTAGATGTGGCTGCTACCAAAGACATCAACTCGAAGCTGGATCAGGTCCTCCCTCGTCATTCCATACCATTAGCCTACATCAACATGCAACATCTTCCTCGTACTGCGACTGGCAAGGTCGACAGACGGAAGCTTCGCTCTATTGGTCGCGAGATGCTAGCCCAGCAGCTCCAAGGAACCAGCCCCAAACCATCTCAATGGAACTCTCCAGCAACCAACAGCCATACCAAGCTGGAGGGGGTTTGGTGTCAATGCCTGGGTCTTGAACCCGGTGCTGCCAACATTCGCTCAACCTTCTTCGAGCTGGGCGGTCATTCCATCACTGCCATCAAGATGGTCAACATGGCAAGGTCAGCAGGTATTGAGCTCAAGGTCTCTGACATCTATCAGAATCCTACGCTCGCTGGTCTTGAGGCTGTCGTCAACGGCAGCGCTGTGCCGTACGACCTCATCACAACGACGAATCGCGATGGACCTGTTGAGCAGTCTTACTCTCAGGGTAGACTCTGGTTCCTGGATCAGCTGGAGGTCGGCGCTCTATGGTACTTGATTCCTTATGCTGTTCGCATGCGGGGATTGGTAGACATAGATGCACTGAGTCGGGCTCTGGAGGCTTTGGAGCAGCGCCACGAGACATTACGGACTACGTTTGAGGATCGCGACGGCGCTGGTGTACAGATTATTCACCAGACCCTCTCCAAAGAACTGAGAGTCTTGGACGCGACAGATGGAGACTACCTCCAACTGCTGGAACAAGAGCAGACCACTCCATTCGATCTCACATCCGAAGCAGGTTGGAGAGCACTCCTTATCCGCCTGAGCGACACCGACTACGTCCTCTCCATCGTCATGCACCACATCATCTCCGATGGCTGGTCCATCGACGTTCTTCGCCACGACCTCAGCCAACTCTACGCTGCAGCTCTCCAAGGCCACGATCCTCTCTCAGCTATGAACCCTCTCCCCATCCAGTACAGCGACTTTGCCATGTGGCAGAAGCAGGAGGCTCAGGCGCTCGAACACGAGAAACAGCTTGACTACTGGAAGAAACAGCTCGCTGATTGCTCGCCGGCCAAGTTGCCCACTGACTTCCCTCGTCCGGCTCTTCTATCTGGCGACGCTGGTGTTGTGCCAGTCTCTGTTGATGGGGAACTATATCAGAACCTACGAGACTTCTGCAACGACAACAACACTACTTCATTCGCCGTGCTACTCGCTGCTTTCCGCGCAGCACACTATCGTCTCACAGGCGTTGACGACGCCGTCATCGGCACACCCATCGCCAACCGCAATCGCTGGGAACTAGAGAACATCATCGGCTTCTTCGTCAACACACAGTGCATGCGCATCACAGTCAACGACGAAGATACCTTCAGCTCCCTAGTCCGCCAAGTCCGAGCTACTACCACCGCGGCATTTGAGAACGAAGACGTCCCCTTCGAGCGCGTCGTGTCAACAATGTTACCCGGTTCACGAGACCTTTCACGAACACCGCTTGCGCAACTTATCTTTGCGGTTCACTCGCAAAAGGATCTTGGGAGGTTTGAGCTTCAGGGTCTTGAGTCCGAGGCTGTGTCTAGCAAGGCTTATACGCGGTTTGACATTGAGTTTCATCTTTTCCAGGAGGCTGATGGGCTCAAGGGCAGTTGTAACTTTGCGACGGATCTGTTTAAGCCTGAGACTGTTGAGAATGTGGTGAGCGTATTTTTCCAGATTCTGCGCAATGGTCTTGAGAAGCCGACGGTTCCGATCTCGGTGATTCCTCTCACGGATGGGATTGAGGAGTTGCGTCGCTTGGATTTACTCAGAATCAAGAAGGTTGAGTATCCGAGGGATGCAACCTTGGTCGACATCTTTCGCACGCAAGTCGCTGCTTACCCGGACTCTTTCGCAGTCGTGGACTCTTCGACGCGACTTAGTTATGCGGAGCTGGACCGTCAGTCTGACCTGCTCGCGACATGGCTTCGCCGACGGGGTATGCCGGCTGAGACTTTGGTGGGCGTACTTGCACCACGGTCATGCGAAGCGATTGTTGCGATCATCGGTATCCTCAAGGCGAACTTGGCTTACCTTCCATTCGACGTCAAGTCTCCTTCTGCTCGGCTCAACGACATTTTGTCTGGTCTTCCGGGGCCTACAATAGTACTTCTAGGCTCAGGCGTCCCTGTTCCCGAGCTGGAGGTACCTGACTTGGAGTTTGTCCGTGTCGCTGATGCCGTAGAGTATCGCGACACAAACGGTCTCAATGGCCACGCCCATATCGACACGTCGAACCCTACTGCGACAAGTCTCGCATACGTCCTCTTCACCTCCGGATCTACAGGCCGACCCAAGGGCGTCATGGTCGAGCACCGCGTGATCGTCCGTCTCATGACAAGCAACATCATTCCCGACTTCCCATCCCAACCGCGCTCAGCCCACATGTTCAACCTTGCCTTTGACGGCGCCACCTACGAGATCTTCTTCACCCTCCTCAACGGTGGAACATTAGTCTGCATTGACTACATGACTACTCTTGACGTCAAGGCGCTTCAAGACGTGTTTATCAAGGAGCAGATCAACGCTGTATGTATGGCGCCTGCGTTGCTGAAGCTGTATCTCAGTGATGCGCGCGATGCGCTGAGGGGTCTTGACTTTCTCATGGCAGCTGGAGATCGTTTTGATGGGCAGGATGCGATTGAGGCGCAAAGCTTGGTGCGGGGACAGTGCTACAATGGGTATGGACCAACGGAGAATGGTATCATGAGCACGAGGTATCCTATCGCTGTTGGGGACTCGTTCATCAATGGTGTTCCCATCGGACGAGCCGTCAACAACTCTGGAGCTTACGTCACCGACTTGAACCAGCAGCTTGTTGGCGTCGGCGTCATGGGTGAGCTCGTCGTCACTGGCGATGGTCTTGCGCGAGGATATTTCGACCCAGCCCTCAACAAGAACCGCTTCATTCACATTGAAGTAGATGGCCATCGAGTAAGAGCCTATCGCACAGGCGATCGCGTGCGGTACAGAGTAGGTGACGGCCTGATTGAGTTCTTCGGTCGCATGGACACGCAGTTCAAGATCCGCGGCAACCGTATTGAGTCAGCGGAGGTAGAAGCTGCTATGCTCAGTCATGCCTCTGTCCGAGATGCTGCAGTCGTTGTGCAGAAAGATGACGGTGATAAAGCAGAGTTGGTTGGCTTCGTCGTCATTGATCACGATCATTCGTTGGAGGGCGACGCCAGTGATAATCAGGTTGAGGGCTGGCAGGATCATTTTGAGACTGAGATGTATGCTGACATTGGGGACATTGACCCGACTACCATTGGAAAGGACTTCAAGGGATGGACGTCTATGTATGATGGAAGTGAGATTGACAAGGTCGAGATGCAGGAGTGGCTTGATGATACTATCAAGACGCTCCGTGATGGTCAGGTTCCAGGTCATGTCCTTGAGGTTGGAACTGGTAGTGGCATGATCTTGTTCAACCTCGGCGACGGGCTTGAGAGTTACAGAGGTATTGAGCCATCCAAGTCAGCCGCTGCATTTACCAACAGCGTCATCAAGTCCGTCCCGTCTCTCGCAGGCAAGGCCGAAGTCCACGTCGGTACTGCTCAGGACATCAGCCAATTGAGCGACCTTCACCCAGACCTCGTGGTGATCAACTCAGTCGCACAGTACTTCCCGTCACCAGAGTACTTGGCTCAAGTGGCGGATACCTTGATCCATCTCCCCGGCGTGAGGCGTCTGTTCTTTGGCGACATGCGAACGAACGCTACCAACAAGCACTTCCTCGCTGCAAGAGCTATCAGGACGCTGGGTGACAATGCGACTAATTACGCTGTTAGGCGGAAGATGGCAGAGTTGGAGGAGCGTGAGGAGGAGTTGCTTGTTGAGCCAGCTTTCTTTACGGCACTCCAAGATCGCTACCCCGACTTGGTTCGTCATGTTGAGATCCTTCCCAAGAACATGCATGCTACGAATGAGCTTAGCGCTTATAGGTATGCGGCTGTGGTGCACATACGTGACAGCGACTCGGTCCCTGTGCATACGATTGAGAAGGGTGCTTGGGTCGACTTTGGCGCATCACGAATGAATCGCACGTCTCTCTCGCAGTTCCTGCGACGCTCCAAGGGTTCAGCGACTGTGGCTATCAGCAACATTCCCTTCGCCAAGACCGTCTTTGAGCGACAGGTCGTTGAGTCCCTCGAGGCAGAGGATGAGTCGAAGCTTGATGGTGCCGCTTGGATCTCATCGGTGCGCTCCGAAGCTGAGAGCCGAGCATCTCTCTCTGTCCCTGACCTTCATCAGCTAGCCGAGGAGTCTGGGTTTCGCTTGGAGGTCAGCGCAGCGCGTCAGTGGTCTCAGAGCGGTGCCCTTGATGCTGTTTTCCACCACTTCCCATCGCTATCAGACACTCGCCGCACGCTGATCAAGTTCCCGACCGACAACCATCTCCGAAGCTCAGCCACCCTCGCCAATCGTCCGCTCCAGGGATTACAGCGCCGTCGTGCCGCTCTACAAGTCCGTGAGCGCCTGCAGTCTCTGCTTCCCTCATACATGATCCCCTCCAGCATCGTGGTGTTGGATCAAATGCCTCTCAATCCCAACGGCAAGGTCGACAGGAAGGAACTTGCGCGCCAGGCTCGAGTTATACCCAAGCAGCAGACTGCACTGCCTGCACAAGCGGTGCCTATCAGCGACATCGAGACTATACTCTGCGACGAAGCGACGGCGACGTTTGGGATGAAGGTTGACATCTCTGATGACTTCTTCAAACTCGGTGGCCATTCCCTCTTGGCTACCAAGCTCATCTCGCGAGTTGAACAGCGCTTCAATGTTCGCGTCACTGTCAAAGACGTTTTTGACAATCCCGTCTTTGCGCATCTTGCAGTCGTCATTCGCGAAGGCCTTGCTTCACGCACCACGTTGAGTAATGGTCAAGACAAGCAAGGCTGGTCTGCCCGTGTCGCTCCTCGGACTGAGACTGAGATCGTCTTGTGCGACGAGGCTTCTAAGCTTCTTGGCATTGAAGTTGGTATCACAGATAACTTCTTTGACCTTGGTGGACACTCGATGATGGCGACAAAGCTGGCCATGAGACTTGGTCGTCGATTGGATACTACGATAGTGGTCAAGGATATCTTTGACTACCCGGTTTTGTTCCAGCTTTCCAAGAAGCTTGAGTCTGCTGGGTCGGGGACTGGTAATGAAGAGGTACAGGTCGACGATTACAAGCCGTTCGAACTTCTGTCACTGGAGGATCCACAAGACTTCATTGAGCGAGAGATTTGCTCGCAGCTCAACGTCTCATTGGGATCGATCCAGGACATGTACCAATGCACGCAGATGCAAAAGTCATTCCTCTTCAGTCCCGGGACTGGTTCCCCACGACCTCTCACGCCGTTTTACATTGACTTCCCAGTCGACTCAGACCCTGCTACTCTCGTCAATGCTTGCCATTCTCTGGTTCAGCACATCGACATGTTCAGAACCGTCTTTGTGCTAGCTTCAGGTCAGCTCTACCAAGTGGTTCTGAAGGATCTCGACGTGCCGATTGAGACAATTGTCACAAACCAAAACGTCAACACGGCGACCAACGATTTCCTGGATGAGCATGCACAGGACCCCATTCGTCTTGGAGAGTCGCTGATTCGCATCGCTATTCTCAAGCAGTCATCTTCACTACGGGTACTGCTACGACTATCGCACGCTTTGTATGATGGCTTGAGCTTAGAGCCCATCGTGCGTAACCTGCACATCCTCTTCAACGGCATGTCGCTTCTTCCGCCGACGCAGTTCAGGAGGTACATGGAGTATACTGCCAACAGTCAACAGAAGGGTTTTGAGTTCTGGCGTGACGTGATCGGAGACTCTTCCATGACTGTCTTGAGCGATACGAGCAACGCGGCCTGTTGTCGGGAGGTGTCACCCTCCAAGGCCTTGCACTTGTCAAAGGTCATCAGCGTTCCCAGCCAAGCTATCCGTAGCAGCATCGCCACGCAGGCGACGGTTTTTAACTCTGCTTGTGCTTTGGTGCTCTCTAAAGAGTCTGGATCCAGCGACGTTGTCTTCGGTCGCATTGTCTCAGGTCGCCAAGGATTACCAGTCAATTGCCAGGACATCATCGGCCCATGCACCAATGCCGTTCCCGTTCGCGCGCACATTGGTACAGACGACAATCATCACCAGATGCTTCGTGAAATGCAAGAGCAGTACCTGCGAAGCTTGCCATTCGAGACCCTGGGCTTCGACGAGATCAAGCGCAACTGCACAGACTGGCCAGACTCCACCACGAATTTCGCATGCTGTGTTACATACCATAACTTTGAGTATCATCCCGAGAGCGAAGTGGAACAGCAACGTGTCGAGATGGGAGTCTTGTCGAAGCATGTTGAGCTGAGGAAAGATGAGCCGCTGTATGACTTGGCGATAGCGGGAGAGGTCGAGCCTGATGGAATGAGCTTGAAGGTTACCATCATTGCGAGGGCGCATTTGTTTGAGGAGGAGAGGGTGCAGTATTTCCTGGATGATGTTTGCAACACATTTCAGACTTTGAACTTTTCTTTGTAAAGTGTCAGTGGAGGCTTTTATAGGGACAAATATTGAATGCTGAAGACCAGCGATGTTATTTCTTATGTAACGCAATTTATTCTACAGTTAATTCTTGACGGTCAATGCCTTAAGTCTATCTGCCATTACTCTTTCTTGCCAGTCATTCGTCATCGATGAAGTCATCCTGAGTAGCCATCGTTATCATGCCAGTTGCTGGCTAACGTGATGAGTCTTTTCCATCAACTACAAAGCTAGTAAATCGCCACAAGAGTCATGACCAGTGTCACTCCTATCATAAAGATACTTCCACTAGCCAAGTTATCTGCCCCGTTCTTCTTGGAGCTCTCAGTAGCTTTACTGCTATCCCCAGTTGCGGTGCCAGTGGCGCTCGATGAGTCACCGCTTGCATCAGAAGTGCCATCGCTATCAGAGCTTCCCTTGCTACCAGGGCTGTCCTTACCGACACCGGCAGCAGTGATAGTATAGACAGTTCCATCGCCTCCGTTGGTGTACGAAAAGACCTTTCCGCTGGCCGGTGCCGTGACGGATCCTGGGTTATTGCTCAAAGTGGCGGTACCAGTCTTGAAGGGATCATCGGGTTTGTAGTATGTGCTAACGCCTTCCAAAGAGTACGACAGCTGGGATGAACAATCGTACGTTTCCATGTATGACCCGCAGGATTTGTAGTCGACGTTTAGCTCTGACTCGAGGGTGGATATTTGTTTTAGGCCGATGAGGTTGGGGTCCGTCTTGGGGCAGATCTCGACGATACTATTGCATTTTAGTGTTGCTGTCTTGATGGTTCATGAAGTGCAGCATACCTTGACAGAGCTCCACTGATCTCACAGCAGTTACAGCCCTCTATTTGCTGCAGATTGCTTCCCGCATCACCCGAATCGGCATTGTTCGAACAAGTCGCCGTCTGCTGAATGGCATCCTGGATGTTGAGATAGACTTGCCCAACGTTACAAGAGCAAGCGCCCGGCGCATTCTTAGGCGCGGGAAAGTAGGGAACCGGTTGCTTGGCATCATTGCAGTTCATGAAATACGAAACCATGTATTCCTGGTACTCGCATTCCCAGACCCTGTTCCAGCAAAAAGCCGAGTAGCAGTTGAAGTTGTCGACGTAGTCCTGGCAGCCGCAAGCGAGGAGTTCTACCTGGCTGTTGTCGTGACGAGCTTGGGCAATGCAGCTGCTCGTCTTCTTGTTGGCCGAGGCCTGACACTTTTCGAACCCTGACACATCGGCACAGCCTGAGCTTGTGAGTGTGACATCAGCTGCAGCGGCTAAACCAGCCAAGCTGACTAGAAAAAGACCATATGCTTTCATGGTACTCTCTAGTTTCTTGCTAAAACAAAGTTGCGGTACAAAGGGTGCCAAGATGATGCTTGCTTGATGGAGCTTCTAGTGTCCGTTATTTACCTTTGCAGGTGTCTTTCAGCTCTATGCAGGAGGCTGTCGGCACATCCCGAGATATCCGTATTTCGCCTTACAAGAGAGGGTATTTGCTGGAAGGGATAAAGAATAAAGCTGTGATTCCGCCTAGACTTGACCAGATTCGGAATGCGAGCCTGTCATGTCGCCCTGTTTATATTACAGGCCCGCAACAAGCATGCCGAGATGCCGGGCTGAGATATTTACTCAGCTCTTATATCCCTTATGTGATGAAACACGCTGGCTGCTGCATTGTCTTGTTTTCTTTTCAAATAGCTCTTTTGGCATTCGCAATGTATTAAAAAGTAATTGAATGGTTTTCACCTTTGACAGCCAGGCAGTTATTTGCTAAACGGGTCACTGTATTGAGCATTCTCGCTTACACTTCCTCCAAGTGGATACGATCCGATCGCGGGCGGAGAGCATTCCGCGTCTTCAGCCTTATTGACATGTCAGACTGGCCTTTGATTCCGCTAGCTAGCGGAAGGAGCCCGCTTATCTGATCTTCATCTAAAGATAGCTTATCTGCTATCTTTCACGGACTAACATCCTCCAGGGTTCTGTTGCTTCTGCTTCTATGTGTATCTAAGAGGTCTGAGTCTTAGAAGCTCTTAGTATACTTCAATAAGAAAGAGACTTGTATTACTTGGTATCTCGAAAAAGAAGAAAGACTTAAGTATTGTAAAGCAGCTATAGGCGATGCAGACGTGAGGGTCGGTAACACCGCCAAAGCGCTGAGAATGATGGATGGGTTGAGTATTGCGTAAGCTGTATTTAAAGTTGACACTCTTTAGGGTAAGTTGACATTACGGATTGCAGGTGGATTTGAGTTCCTTATCTCGGTGAGCGATAAGAAAGTGGATTAACTGAGGCGGATCTCCGATAACATGCCAGGCATCCAATCACTGTCTTCATGCTACGGTTAACTTTGCCAGATCAAGCATGGAAGCGTTATCCTGGTAGAACCTCCTCCCCGGAATACCGGAATGCGGGGTAGCCAGCCCGTCTGGGCGCTAAAGTAGGGTTCCTCTCCCTTAAGACAGAACTTCCGAGATGTAAATCTCATCATGACTCTATAAATGCAGCAGGGCTCAGCTGTGACCATGACCGACGAGTCAAAAAGACGCCGTGCTAAGAAAGTGAAAACACGGAGTTAGTACATCTCTCAGAGATGCAAAAGATCTGGCTAACAGGCGTGTCTAGCTGGCTGTTCTAACTGCAAGCGACGCGTAAGTCGCGGTCTTGTCGAAACGAGAAGTCCTTTACAATACTGACTTTGAAGAAAAGAAGGTGAAGTGTGATGAACAGCTGCCAGGATGCAAGAGGTGCGCGAAAATCGGTGTCGAATGTCCTGGCTATTATAAGCCTGTGAAATGGTCGGTCAAGTATGAGAGACACAAGGTTAATTCGTCACCGACTGCGGGAAAATCCTTTCCTTGGGTCGACTCAAGTGCCAGCAGTCTATCAAACTTGATGCAGCCGAAATCAGACCCTGGAAGCGTCGAGACTCAGAACGACAATGACTCTGAAATACAAGCACCTGGTCCTTTCACGCAAGGTCCTAGTTCGAGTTTATCTGATAAAAGGCAGCATCTAGAGGATATGTTAGAAATGCAACCACCCGCGTTGTTGTGCGACGATGCCCAGGCCGATGAGGAATTTCCTCTTGCGCTCGATGCCTTATATGATGACTCTCTTAGCCCGACTACCTACAAACCAGCTCTACAAACATCACTCATCCTGGATCACTATTTTACAACAGTTTGCCATTTCAATTCATCCTTCGACTCGGTCAATAACCCGTTCCGATCAGAAGTTGCCAGAATGATGGCCCACTCACCCCTACTCTTTGGTTGCGTGTTGAGCATGTCAGCAGCTCATTTGTACCAGGGTGACAAAAACAGCAGCTATATTCCACTGGAGTTCCAGACTGAGGCAATGTCACATCTTTCACAGATATTGTCTGAACTTCCTATGAGCAAGGAATACGAGGTGTATGACAACCGGCCTACAGCCTTGGTATCTCGGGAGAAGATTCTCAATGTTTCGGATGACTTGCTCTTGAGCATTGTATTCTTGGGAATGACTGCGGTAGGTACGTTCGCTCCTCTAGTCCGGCCGGCACTGACTTGTTGACACATTAGGCTTGGCATGATGTCTCTGCAACTGGTCTGCCCCATCTCCATGGGTCACGACAACTATTCAGGTCATGGATAACATTAAACAAACTGACAGACATCGTCAAAAGAAGAAACATGACGAGAACACAAATGTTTGTGGTCTCATCCATGGTATATTGGGAAGCTATGAGCTCTGCGCTCTTCGACCAGCAATACGAAGGCTTATCACATCTAACCATGTTCTGTGATCCCCATCCGCCAGCACTCATCCAGCCTTGTCCATGGACTGGCGTTGCAACGCCCATTTTTGTGTTTCTTGCAAAGACACTGACACTGGTGCGGAATAGCCAGGCCTTGAAGATCTTGCAGGTTTTTGAATCTGGAGAGATCCATCGGAGGGCCCTGTACACTGAGTTACTCGTTAAAGCAACTAGTCTTGAACGTGAGATCGTGGGGTATCGGCTGCCCTCTATTGGTCTTATTGGCGACATTGGAGACCCGTGTACAACGCCTGATCACTTGCTGGCTATATCTCGCTGTTATCGCTTGGCTGCCCTACTAGAGCTCTATTCTGCCTTCCCAGAGACAACAAGAAAAGAGGAGAGACCAGACGGTGCTATTGATTTGGACCATGGTGATGACAAGACACACCTAGTCATGGGACTGGCATTCAACATATTGGAAATCTTGGAAAAGATTCCAGATGACTCAGGGACAATATCGATACAGCTTCTGTCACTGCTAATCGCCGGAAGTGCCCTGGGACCCGTCTCACCAAGGGGAAAAGATGAAGGACCCAAGAGATTGGAAACAATTCGTTTGCGGACATTTGTTCGACAGCGGATTCACAAGATGTATGCGGCTGTTCGTCTGGGGCCAATTGGAAACGCCATGCTTATACTGGAGGAGGTTTGGGCGCGTATGGACATGTTGCCGGCAGTTCAGAGCGCGAACTCAGCGATGCCGAGCGTTCACTGGATAGATATCATGTCGGAGAAGAGATTGGAAACAATGTTTGGATAACCAGGCCAAACTTATTTCAATATTACCATTTGTAACCCTGAGAAGCGGTTCGTATTCTGAGAAAAGTGGTTCTTTCTCCTCACGACTGTTTACAGATATACTTGTTAGTTAATTAATTACTTAGTATTACATCATGCTGCAGGTAAATGCTCTGTTGTTTTGTACTGGAAATGCAGAATCTGGGGAATTAGCCAAATCGGAAGCTTTATTTCCGTCACTCACAGGTGTCAGTCTAGTACCAAAATGGATGCAAAGTGCGAGGTTGCTGAGCCTCGGAACGTCGGAATGACCACTTCGGCCATCTTGTCAGCAACCTCGTACATTTTGTCCCAATGAGGAAATAAGCTCATGAGACCTCCAGTGCATTTAAGATGGCCATGTTTCTATCAATGACCCTGAGCATATCCTCACAAATTCCTCTTGTCATTATGCCAACTTCAAAAGAAGGTTATCTCTGGACCAGCAACGGCCTCACAACTGGCCTTGAAACAGACTCTGTTATCAAGGGTACACCCGAGTCTTCACTCCTTGACAAGTATGATGTTGTTGTCATCGGAACAGGCTTTGCTGGACTTATCGCTGCTCGAGATATCGGTTTGACCACCGGTAAGGTTCTTCTTGTCGAAGGCCGCGATCGCATTGGCGGAAGAACATGGACAGCCAAAGCTTTGGGGGAAGAGTTTGAGATGGGAGGAACATGGGTTCATTGGTAAGACCTTTGTGGAACGGCTGATACATAGTTCTGATGCTGTGATGCTAGGGGCCAGCCGCACGTTTACTCCGAGATTCACCGCTACAATCTTCAAGGCAACCTCAAGACCTCAGCGGGAACAGCAGACGCCAAGTACACAGCTTATACTGCAAGTTTTGCTGGCCCAAGCAAGCTTGATACCAAAGAGACAAACCAAGCAGTCCAGAAAGTAGCTGATGCTTTCTTCGACATTGACGGCTTGACCAGTTACGATTTAATGCCATATCCCCACGATCCATTGCGCGAACCTGCGCTATGGAAGAAATATGAGCATCTCTCCGCTAAAGATCGACTCGACCAGTTGGACATTCCCCAGATCGAGAAGGACATGTTTGATGCCATGATCAGCTCTTTTGGCTCTGTGCCAGGTTCGCAGTGTGGCTTCGTCGAAGTGCTGCGATGGTATGCACTTGGTGGCTATTCAATGGCTGGCGTCTTCGAACGTGCTGGGCTCTGTAAGCTTGGAAAGGGCGGTATGACATCGCTGGCACTGGCGATACTGTCTGAGTATCGTGGACATTTACTGTTCAATACTGTGGTTGAGAAAATCGACCAGAAAGGCAATGGGGTTACGTTGACTGCAAAGAACGGTCGACGTATCAAAGCCAAATACGTGATCTCGACTATCCCTTTGTGAGGACCGCTCATCTTCGTTGTAGCTACACCTGGAAGCTGACAATTATTTAGGAACTGCTTGTCGGGTATCTCATTCGATCCTCCTCTCTCGCCACTCCGCCAAGAAGCTGTCAAGGCAGGCCATATCAACCAAGGTGCCAAGATTCACTTCAAGTTGAAGCAAACCGAGCCTGGCTGGTTCGCTATGGCAAGCGGCTACGGAAGGTCCCCGTGGTGCTTTGCATTCTCTGACCACAATGGCAACACCAGAAAAAACAATGGTACATATTGCATTGGCTTTGGCTATGGCGGGCATCTCGTAGATCCACAGGCTAGCAAAGACATCATCGCAAGCTTCAAGGAACACATCAAATCTGATGCGGATGTTGAAGCGTATCTCACCCACGACTGGATGAATGATGATCTTGCAAAAGGGACCTGGAGCTGCTGGGGACCTGGCCCGGCTATGAGTCGTTGGCTCAAGGAGCTTCAGACGCCTCATGGAAGAGTCTTCTTTGCCAGTGCTGACTGGGCTGATGGATGGAGAGGTTTTATTGATGGAGCTATTGAGAGTGGTGTAACGGCAAGTGTTAGTGTTATGAGGTTGTTATTCTGGGAAAGTTATTTATTTAAACTTTAATAATAAATAATATAACGTGGTTGATA